>VUQR01030875.1:29765-45956 GCA_015108515.1 Hemichromis elongatus
ACAAAAAAAAACACCCCCCCCCCCCCCCCCTTCCCGGGTGAAGACATTCACATTATGTGCAAATGTTAAAAAAGCTCTTGAGATAATATAAACAATGTGAAGACGTCACACAAAAATAAATACACATGGATTGCGTTGCTAAGTGACAAGTGAGGCAAAAAAGCTGAACATCCAAAAAAAAAAAAAAGGCAATAAAGCTCCATGTTGGGCATTTTTGACAAAGAAAATTCTAATAGCTCTACTTTTTTATTTGAAGTTATGTCTGCCACATTTCTATTAAAAAAATTATGGTGTTGTGGCTGACTATTTATTCATAGTTAAATTTCAGTTGAGAACTAGTATGACAAATAATAAGATGTTTTATTTAACAACTTTCATTTGAGTTTCAAATCGCCAACTATCTAACTCCTTAATCTTGTTTACCGAGGCCCCATTTATCCTATTTTGCTTTGTGCGGTGCGTAAAATAATGTACCATATCCCTCAACTGCAAACTCAAACAGATGCCATGATCTCATTTTAAGTCAGCAGTCTTTTGAGTTAATTACCTAACTACCATTGAAAGAACCCCAGGAGTACCAGCAATCTGTACCAAAATATTACGTTTTTCAAAACAACAAAATATAAGCTTGACATTCGACATTGGGGGTAAAATATGGTGAATAGTTCAGCTTGGCATACAGGAAATCTAAACTAAATCTAGTGATGTTGGAAAGAAAAAATACTAACTTAAATTGTTTCAACAAAAAAAAAAATTCTCTGCCAGTCATCACTGTCATATTTTCCAATTTCTACCATTTATAAATTTTCCACAAACAAGCAGGTGTTACATCTTTAGAGACACCAGATAACATTAACAAACGCATATTTAATCCTAACGTGCCATATGCCAGAAAAATGCAGCTAACTTCAAGCGCTTAACATTGAGGTCTGCAGGGATTCGACCCTTTTTAATGGATGTATCATCCTGAGGGTGTTGTTCTCTCATAGTAAAAGGATAAAAGTAGCATAAATAAATACATATACAACTAGTTGCCTGACATGATGTTATAAAAACATAATTAAACAAAGCATTTTTCATAAAACCCAAGAATTATTGAGAATGTAGACGCTTGTTTGTGTGCTATTAATTAGGTCAGGTGTTCTTTGATCAGTGGCAGCACAGAAAGCAAGACAATACTGCAGCTTTGACAACTCACAATCGAAAAATAAAAGCCCCCACTCATTTGTAATACACCTGACAGTGGTTTTTTTCTGTGTTAAGTTCTGCCGTACTCACATGCTGCAAACCCTGTCAATGCGAGCAAGAACAACCTCTTCTAATGAGTAGGCCTTAGGGAAGCGGTGGTAGAGGCTTCTTACAGACTGGATTAGTAAATGTGGTGGTAAGGCTGTCTCCCGAGGGTGCTTACATCTACACTATCAGAGTCACAGTGACTTCGTTGTCAAGGTCAAGCAAATGAGTCAGGTGGGATGGCTCACTGCAGGCAGAGGGAGCACAACTGTCCTCCATTCGTCACGGCATGATACAGCTTGACTGTGGTGACTTAATGCCACTGAGCCATTGAGGCTCAGCGGTTAGTGCTGCGTGTCACAACGAGAAGGGCACAGGTTTCATTGAGGTACTTTGAGGAGTGTGTTTAATCTCACCATTCTGGCACTGGTTTCAGTCAGGTGCTACAGCTGCTTTAAATCCTTTTCCCCTCCCTTTGTTATTGACCTGTAAACAGAAATTAAAATATCATATGAGGAAATTACTACGATCAAGCCATAGTTTCCATTTATTTTTCGTGCCAGAATGTCACTGGGCAAGATGCCTCACAAGCTGTTTGCAGGGAATTGTGAATATAACAGTTAATACTTTACTGTTGCTTCCATTACAGCTATATCAGCAGTGATATCTTGGGAAAATAAGATGCTTACTGTGTGAGAAATAGTGTGTCCCAGTAGGCAAGCTTCCATAACCACCACAATAGTCAGAGGGATAAGCCAGCACAGCTCTAATTAGTTCAACAGAGGAACTTTTAAGGGCTGCATCAGAGCCAGGAGCTGAATAAATACATATAAATCTCCAACAGAAAAAAAGAAATCACAGTAATATTCCTTTCATTGCGATCAGCATTAACCTAAAGCACTCGTCTGCTGGAGCTCTACAGTGTGTGAGAGCCTTTTTCTGATAAGCTGGATACACCTATTGAATTTGCTGATTAAAGTCATATCAGGCAGTGCTCCTGACAGCTGTGCAAAGATACAAGTCTGAAGTCTGTGGACTCGGTTTCAGAACACCACAATTTTCCCACACACCAGAGAGGATGAATGCTACACAGCTGCATCAGAAAAATTATTCCATATCCATGCTAAAATTGTTTTCATTTAAAAATGAGGCTTCTTTCTGGTGAGATGAAGCTAAGGCCCCTTGAGTGATTTACTCACTCTCTCTGGAAGCTCTCTAGCTGCCTGGAGAACTAGAGGCCCCTCCATCACTTCCTCCTTCACTCTAAAAGCCTGGCAGAAGACCCTCATAAAAGCAAGAGTCATCACTCGTACTCCTGCTTTGCACTGTGCAGAGTAGATGTTTTTTCATCTCCAACCCTAACTGGTCATCTTCCAACAACAGCAGCGGCTATTTAGCACTTAACTACTATACAGGTCATGTAGCGTTTGGTTGTTTCTTAATCTGAAAATCTGTTTGCATATTTGAAGATTTATTTTCTTTATGCATCTAATAAATAAAATGTCTTATTTTGGTGCACTAAGCAACTTTGATATCTCTCTGATAGATTTTTTTTGTGAGCCTAGTATTATTTTCTTCATTGCGAGGTCATCTTTTTTCTCGTCACTCTGACAGATGGTTGAAATGACAGCTCTCAAATCTGAACAGTATAATGTGAACCATCTGTGAGCACTTAAATGAACAAACACTGGAACAACACACAGCTGTCTAATAAACTAAGTGACTAACAGCAAGTTTCACAGTTTGTTTTGGAAGGGCTAGATTTTGCAAATGCTTCCCTCTATACTTAAGGGGGAAAAAAAGAACTAAATAAAAATTAAATAAATCAGGAACTGTCAAAAGTTTTTAGGTTTGGTATCACCAGGTCCCACTTGTTGCAGTTTTCAGTGAGCAGAACACAAATGCAAATTTTTATGATCCTTTGTCTTTCAGGATGCTCTGTTTTGTTTCTGCTGCTGTCACTATTTTCTGAAAGTGTGTCTTTCTTACTCCTTTTCTATCTCATTTATGGTGGTTCCTTGTCTGTGTTATCTTTTTCTGCTAAATACAGCTTTCTAACAAAGTGAAATCACTTGCAGCAAAATCGTGTTTTTGCGATGTTCCAGTGAGCTCGACCTTCTTCGAACTGTGTTTTTATGTATTCCTCAACTCTACATAACTGAGGTGGAGAGTGCAAATTTTGAATGACTCTAAGAAGTCATATTAATAAGAAATATACTGAAGTTGTCCTTTAGGTTGTCCTGGTAAAATATGATTAACATCAAGAGTAAAAGACAAAAAGTAAAGAGGAGGAAACCTGGAGACGGAGCATGTCACATTAGTAAACTTTAATACTTTCCAAAGTCTTGTGAGGAGAAAATACATAAGAGAAGAAGAAACTTCAGCAAAAACAATGAATAGTATATTTCAGGGTAGGGATCACTTCAACGTTCCCTTGGCTCACAAATTGCTCTAGCACAGAGATATTAAATATTTTTTCTGCAATTTGAGTCTGGAGGGAGAAAGGAAATTATTTTTCACTGCAAAATACAAAAAAAAAAAAATCTGTAGGAGTAATATGTAAAAGTTTCAGAGTGTGCTTTTGAAAATCAAATTTTGCATGTTTTGGAGTGCTGTAATTTTCAGAGGAAAGCAGTTTGAGAGCTTTGAAGGATGATGGTGTTTGAATAAGCATTGTTGTTGTGAAAACAGAATCAAACAATACAACATACTGTATGAAATATTTCTCGTGAGCTGGTTTTGTTCATCATATGGAAAAATATGCAAAACACAATAAATCAAAAGTCCACCAAAATGCAAAAGCATCCCTTAGTTTAAATGTGAATGGAATCCTCATTACGAGGATGTTTTGTTGTGGACTGGATCACTTCAATTAAACAATAGCGTCTTAACTTGACACCTCCACCCTTGTCCACAGATTTGGTTTTTTTGCCATTAAAACGAACAGTGGCCAGATTCAAATCAGGTATTGTTCTTGATATTTTTAAGACTGGTGTCACACCTTTTTGATCACATCAGGTATAAGATAGGTGTTGATTTTCTTCCTTTGGCTTAGATTTACATTTATAGGTTACTGTTACAGTATCGGAGAACAGTTGCATTGCAGATAATCAGAAAAAAACTTGTTGAAAATTTAATGGAAATGAAATATTCTTAAACCTATGCAGAGCTTTTTAAGGTGTAGTAAAAGAAAAACGGTAAAAAGTAATGTGCTAAAAGTTAAAGCAAGGCCATTATAAGTGAGTTTTAATGGAACCTGTTGTTGGTAGTCTAAATTCATCACCAACTTCAACTCTGCCTCACTGCTTCTGGAGGCTGATAGATAGGATTGCTGCTCATTGCTCTTTTCCTGTGCCCACACCCAGAGGACACGGTGATGGATGATTGGCTGAGGACAGCTGGTGCTCTGCCTCTCAGGAGGGTAACTAATAGAACGGGGGCAAGTGGGCTGGTGCATTGAGTACAGAACCAAACAGAAAGCCCCAAGTAATTCTTTTTTTTAAATTTCTTATCAGCAGGCAAAAATAACCCTCAGACCTCAAAGTCTTTTTCATGGCTTCATCTTTATCTCCTAATATTTCAGACAGATTAGGTCACGAGAGAGATGATGATGATACCTTAGTGGACATGCCTCATAAAAATGAATGTTTTTGCTCTTCTCAACTGGTTACACATAAACTGTATCTCACACTGTAATGAGCAGGAGTCTAAAAGCACACTTGTTTCAGCCTCTTCCCATTAGTAGGCTCGTGATTTCCAAAACAATGGCAAAAGAATCCATATTTAATGAGCATCACCTGCTCTCAATTAAATATGCTGTAAAATATTCAAGTCCAGCGTGCTTTTCAGTCTTTGAAACTGGTGCCTAACCTCCAAACAGTTTGAACAGGGAGTTATCCAGCTGCATTTCAGTTTTGAAAGATGTTGCTTTCTACAGTAACTGGAATGAATACAATCCAAGTTTGGCTCTTTTTCTGTTAGACAGCAATAAAAAAAAGCCTGTAGAGCTGAGGTTTAAATCCCTTCATTCTAATAACTTGAACACAGCTCAAGTCAAGACTACTACTTACAAGTAGCCCTTGGAAAAAACAGAGACCATTAAAATAAGAGGAATAAATGCACAAATAAAGTGAAAATAGCGATGCACGTTTCAACAGATGCTAAGACAACCATGTGTGATTTGAAGCATTTTAGAGTATAGCCGTGCACATGCTTGCTCCAATGGTAAAACAAAGGCTATAGGTAATCAAGAAGGTAACCAAGGTGACAGGTGAGAGTCAGGTTCCAAAGCAGAATGGGATGAATGCTGGGAGGCATCACATGAGGTTTGTCTGGTGATTGTTCATGGTCTTGTGAGCACAAGACAGCAGCAGTGGAAGAAATACTGCCAAATCAGTTCACAGTATATTTCAGGGCAGGGGTCACTGGAACTTGGTTCCTGTTCACTAATGCGTTTCCTATGGTGCTTTCTGATATTTTTTGCCCTGTGAAATCTGAAGGCTCACATGAGGGTTCTGCTATCTCAGAACTGGAAATTGCCCTTTCGGGGCATAGCACATGTATATCTTTTCATATAGGTCAATTTAAACATGGCTGAAGGCAGATTTAACTCTAAACAAATTGGCCTCAACAGTTGTTGAGTGCCTGAGATGCACTTCAGAGTGATTTAGTCCCAAGGTTTAATCTGTCTGCACAAAATAGCTATATTTTAAATGGCATCACACCTTGCTGGTTATACACAGTAAGGCAAACCTTAAATGGTACTTGAAAGATTTTATACATCAAAGTCTGTTTACAGGTTTTCAACAATTCTTGTTAATATGACAAAAAAAAGGTTCTTCCCAAATATCTCATTGCCTCAAGTCTTGTCAGTTAAAGCAAAGTTGGTTAACTATGAAAACTACAACTTGGGAAAATATCTGTGGGTTGAATTAGAAGAAAGTTTGCTTACCAGTGTGAGTGTGTGAAGCCCTTATTCCTGCTCAAGTGGAGCAAACAGTTATGACCCACTTGCTGAATGTTCAGTTCGACTGTAAGCGCCAATGTGGTGTATAAGCGGTGCTGGACATATCCACCTTAGATTGGACTATATATATAAAAATGGGCATAGCATAACTATGAAAATATTTAGAAAGTTGCATCCAAAAAGTAGATCGGGGCAAGGCAGAAATATGCAGAGTGCTGTGAAAAAGTATTTTCCCTCAAGTGTTTTAAAAAACTGCCAATTAGAAATTTGACCCATTCTTTTTTACAGACAGGGTTTTACTATATTGAAGGTTTTAAGGCTATAAATCATGTCAAAGCATCTCAATCAGATTTAACTTGTGACTTTGACAAGGTCATTCGAAAACCAAAAATCTTTTTGTTTTGTTTGTTTGTTTATTTTTGTTTTTTGATTCAGAGGTGGACTTACAGGTGTGTTTCAGACCATTGTCTTGCTACAAAGCTCAAGTGCACTTGAGCTGCAGGCTGAACTGGTGACATCAGTCGTGGCAAGTTGTGAAGGTCCTGAAGCAGCAAAGCAGCCCCAGACCATCCCAATACCACCACCATGTGTGACTGTTCATGTGATGTTCTTTTTATTAAGTGCTGACTGGTTTTACACACACTGTGATGGAACTTAAACCTTCCAGAGAGTTCAGCTCTTGTCTTGTTACTCCAAATATTATTTTCTCCAAAGTCTTGGGAATCATCAAGATGGTTTTTTTTTTGGCAAATTGGAGACAAGCCTTTGTATCCTTTGTAGTCAGCATTGGTTTTCACCTTGGAACTGTCCCATGGATGCCATTTTTGCCAATGTTGCTTTCTTATTGTTGAATCAACACTGTTACAATTACTTTCTCGGTCACTTAAGTTTGGATGCATTTTTTCTCTTAATAAATTAAAGCATTATTGAATTTTTTTTATATATATTTTGTATTTACTCAGGTTATCTTAGTTTAATAATTTGTTGATCTGAAGCATGTAATTCATCAGCTAGAGCTGCCCAAGTTAGAAAATCTTTCAATCAAAGCAGCTATAACCCTAAATATAAGCCTTAAAAAATTTGAAAAGAGCGGGGGGTTTTTTCCCCAAAAGTCCATAAGGTAAAAAAAATTACATAGCCCCACAAGTGACATGGGAGGAAAAAAAAAAAAAAAAGAAGAACTTTTGCGAGCGCTCGCAAAAGTAACTCGGGATCTCGCAAAAACGTTTGCGAGATCTCGCAAAGCTTTTGCGAGCGCTCGGTATCTCGCAAAACGATTCCGCAACTTTTTGATAGCGGTTCTGTTGAAGGGTGCGGTACGGTACAGAGAAGACATGGAGGAGGATTTTGAACATTTCCTGCGGTCAAGAGAGGTCCCACAAGAGGAAATCATACACACGAACATGACAAACTGTTTCTACTGCCAAGCACAGTTTTAATATCTTTATAGTTTAGTCCAAGCTCAAAGTAAAAATCTATGAATTGCTCAACTGGATGTGTGTCCTCCATCACCATTGTGGTTGTTTCTAAGGTTCAGTGGTGCTGACTGGAGGTGTATGGACTTTTGCGAGATTTCGCAAAAGTAACTCAGGATCTCGCAAAAGTTTTGCGGGATCTTGCAAAATTTCAACTTATTTTTTTTTCTTCCATGTCCCCTGCGGGGCTCCGTAAATAACAGCCAGCTTGGCATCCATGCATGCTTTCCCTTTTAAACAATAAAAGCTTGCAGTTCATATCTCAACTCTGCTTAACTCGACACACTATCTAAAGGCACTTCACACTTTCCACAGTGGGGTTGAATTTCTCAAGTGCCTATCTACCTGTGCAACACATAATCATGCACAACTGATCCATACTGAAAGGCTGTTTTGAACAGAGAGTTTTTTTCCACATGGACTTCAAGTATTAACACAACAAGGACCAAATAAACAGAACATGTCAATGTGGGCTAAAAAGTTCAAGCCTCGATAAGACAACTTGCTTATCTCAGATAAGTTAAGTGTGCTGGGAAAATAAAAGGCATTCCACTATGACAGTGCCAAATGTACCCAGTATGTGTCCCGAAAAAAGCACAAAGTCCTGTTTAATGCACACTCAAAGTAATACTATTGCTAAATGCACACTCCCATGTGTCATCATACACTTAATTAACAGTGAATACATTTACTGCACAGGTGACAGTTACTTTGTAAATCTCATACATACTGCAGTGAGCACTTTGTTTAATCTACCATGCTCTCACACTCCCCTGAGGTTTCACAGTTGAGACTTTAACAGCAGGCACTTTACTGGGTGTGGCTGGCTACATAATGCACGCAATAAAAAGCAGCACTGCTCATATCCACATACGGTAGCTCCCCCTTCACTAGAGAGCAGTAGCAGTTGGCCATGATTCGGCTGAAACTGCTTTGTCAGCTGTTTACCATTGTGTTATTGTAATTGACCACATGCAAGTAACAAAGAGACAAAACCAATATTGGACCAGAGAGCGTAAATACTTGGACTTCCTACAGTCCTGGTGTTCTCAGAAGGCTTGGGAGACTCACTCCATGACTTTCTAGGCAGGATATGTTGTTGTGGTTCCATAGGGAGAGCTGAAAGGATGGAATGGTTTCATTTGGGTCAGGTCGGCTGTGGAGTTTGAATCCCAGAGTACATTAGAGAGTGCTGAAAAAAAAGCTCTTAGACAAGCCAAGGAGGTGATTCGAGTGCCATGGCTGCCCTGGAGTGCTTTTACCATGCCCTGTGGATCCTTTGGGTTCATTAAGCAGTTCGGAGTTTGAGTCAGAAGCCTCTCTACAACCTGCTGTGACACGAAGAAAAAGCCCTTGACTGAAAAAGAAAAAACAGTAAGTACTACAGGTAATGCCAGTAGGAAACCCTGAAGGGCACGGTCTCTTGAATTCATTTAAAAAGTGAGAAGGTAGCTCCAAGGTAAACCTGGTGTTGACGGTGAAGAGGGAAAGCAGAGTTCATAATATTTGATTTTTAGTAAATAATATTTCACTTTCTTGCAACCATATTTTTCTAAAACTAAAGATATCAAAGCTAATAAATAAAACGTACCCCAATATCTTGATGTAAGCACAACATTATAAATTCAGCAAAATGTTGTTAAATGTTAAACTCTTCTAAACATAGATATGGTAACATAGTTGCACACTCAGTGCACTCTCTTAATCAGCTTCATGTTGTTTCTACCAGAAGTGTTTTAAATAGTCTTGAAAAAGGTCCTGTATATTCTGGCTGCTCAATCATTATGAGGTCCAAACCATTTAAAAACCATCTCATTTGGACATAGGCTTGCTGTGAAGGCCAGGTTATTTGATGCAGCACTCACCAAATCACTAGCCATCTTTGTCAGAGCCTGGAAGTTTGTATTTGGTCATCGTCCTCATAAAAAACAAATTACAGTTTTACTATGGCCAAAGCAGATGGGATAGCATCTTTGAACAGCATGTAGGGATGGCCATGTTGGTTAAGCAAGAATAAATCTGAATCTGACCTTCAGGTATTAGAGTAATGTTGGACTTGGAAAAATTCTTGAATATACCAATGCAGGCTAGGACCTCATAAAGATGGTCAACATACTGAAGTCAAAACAACAAAACAACAAAAGAGCAGTAAAGATTTTAGGAGGAAATTATAATTTGTGTGAAACTATTTTGTTTGTTTTTTGCATATTTTACTGTTGTAGTATTATGCACAAAACATAAAAAAGAGATATCTGAATAAGTCTTGACTGCTACAGTTTTTAATTTTAAATCAGCAGCAGAAAACTAAAACTTTTTTTCTAAAATATAATATTTCTTTCTTATGAAAGTTGTGTTTCGTTAATAGCAGATATTCTACTTTGGAGCAAAACTTTTAAAGATCCCAGGCTGTTGCTTTTTAGGTGTGTGTGCTTCAGTGATCAGAGAGAATGTGATTTTATGTAATGATATGCAGAGGTGCTATTCTCATCTGACAGACGGCTGCTGCACTGCAGTATGAAAGTGTTCCTTTCGGCAGTGAGCACGTGTTGCTGCATGGGTTCTTCCAACTCGAATACACTAGAGATAGAGACTAGGTCCGCTGGCACAACTCAAGTGCCTTAGAAATTCACACTCTGCTCAATATCCGGATGAACTCTGGCAAGATTCTTTAAATCTATTCATGAAGTTTTAAAAAAGACCAAAAGTGTAAAAGATTCACAAGCATATTTAAACCTTCCTGACTTAATTTGTGCTTCAGTGCTCTAAAGGCTTCTTATTCTACAATTTTTTATTCTCTTTCCAAAAAATTTGATTTATCATTGAGGCGAAACAAAGACGATCTTAATTTCCTGTAGATGATCTTCTTCTTGATGCAAAATCTGCTTTGGAAATAGTTCAGTGTTCCTCCATTGAAAATATCGGATGTCTTTTTGCAGTCATACTGGAGCTTTTTCAATAATCAGTGTCGAAAATTGGTGTATGATGAGGCAAGACCACTTTTACACAGCAGTATTTGTCATTTATTTAACGATAATACCCCAGAAGGTTAGAACACAGTTTATACACAGTAGACTACAAACTGTTTGTTGTTCCTTGACGAGAGTTAGAGAGAGCGATATAATTCATATTCGGTAAATGTTTGCTTTTTGACAATTTAAACACTAGTGTATTAACAGATGATAAAATTCAACGTGTAAAGATGAGAAAACACAGGACATATACACATATAGACACACACCCACATTCTTTACAACCCACTGAGGAAATTGTGCATCTGGAGCAACAATGTTAATCATCACTGATAAGGGAGGTAGAATCTATAACATGCACTATTCTTTCATTTCAATGGATTGCCCATTACTCATCTTAATTCTTCTGCTGCTGAATTATGTCGATTACAAAGGCTGAGCCAGTTTAACAGACCACTCTGTTTCCCGAAAAACAGCAGAAAAAACAAAAGGGTCAAAATATTTCCTAAATATTTCATAATTGCAATTCAAACTGTAGATTTAAATTTACTGCAGTTAGTTTCCAAATAGACATACAGTAGCATGTTTTTACTCAATCTACGCAAAAAGGGGTAAGCCATTAGATGTTGTATCCTTACAGAAGGTTAACAACAGCAACAAAGACCACATGTAGCACCGCAAGGATGTAGCAGTCTGCGACATGAAATCAACAGCTGATGTTCATTTTAAATCTTTTTCCACCTGAGGTATAGCAAATTGTTAGCCAGGTGCTATACAGAAGCTGGCAGATACTGCAGTCAAATACATGACTGCTAGATGAGAAAAGCTACAACTCATCACTTTAAGCTTCTCTCGAAGAGACAGGTCATCCCGTGGTCTTGACACAAGCATGAATCCTCCCAACCCAAATAAAGCCATCCCAAAGCACATCACCTAGTCTGCAGGCAGGTGCACTGAAACAGATACCAAAGCTTAGAGCCACTGAGGCCATTTAGTCTCCTCCCTGACAAAAGAAGTCCCAGAAAAATATCTGAAGTTAAAAGGAAACAGTGCTGTGCAGCATCATAAAGCAAAAGATAAAACAGCATAAAAACATTGCACTTCAGAGGCAACAACACAGTTTATTACCCACCGAAAAGTCAGAAGACTTTGCATTTATATAGTCTGAATATTTAAACATAACCCTGAGCTGTCTGTCTGAGTCCAGGCAGATAATTGGCATACAGAGAGTAAAATGCATAGCCTAGGGTTTACCCATCCTACACATCTCCATGGTTGGCCTAATGCTTTTTGTCCACACCCTGATACTGGAGTACTCAGTAGCAAGGGGATTGGCTGCCCACGCAGTGCATTGCCTGTCAATTGATCAGGGCCTGACTCCAGCTTAGTGCACCCTCACTGGGAACCTCAAATGAGGCACAACACCAGGGCATTCATCTTCATCAGAGGACCACAGGATAAAGTATCAGGGAGTTTTTTTCTGTAGCAGATATGGGACAAATAAACCGCTGAAAACAGATAATTTTTCCTTCTACTTGTAGTGCTTTAAGTGCTATCACTATCACATAATGCCTATGCTGTGTCCATGATGAAACTATATTGCAGACCGTCTCTGCTGACTCAATCTAATTACGTGGTGCTTCTGTGCAGTGTTTAAGCCAAGCACATGAACATTTGCAGTATGATCATTTGCATCTAGGATATAACTGTGAAAACTTGAAAACTAAATTTTTCAGCGAGCTAAATCTTCCTTCTCTGCTGCTTCTCAATGATAAATCACCAGTTCACCAAAAACCCGAACAAACAGGGAACTTGAGGGTTTGACCAATGTCAGAATTGGAGACATTGCTGTGCCACCCAGTCAATACCGACAAATAAAACAGCCTGCTCAGATGGAGGATCGTGAATTTATTTTTCCTGATGTAATTCATTAAACTGTTGCTTATGCCCATTTATCATAATCAATCAAAGGGCAGTTGAGCCAAAAGAGCAATTTAGAGCGCTACAGAGCTATGCCATTGCTGAGTCCATAATAAATTTGAGGAAGATTATATAAGGCAATATTGAACCTTGGGGTACACTCTCTGTCAGGCTGTAATGAATCATTCATTGCTTAAGATCTATATTTTACAAATCAGTGACAGATGAAAACAGATGAATGAATAAGGTGTAAATGCCTTTTGAGTTACAGAGGTTAAGCAAACCAGCTGTTGTGTCAGACACTGATTATGAGCACTCGAAAAAATAACACTTTTTTAACCCACGCATGCATTCAACCCAAGTTGAATGCATGTACCATTAAGGATGAAATAAAACTTTGATATCAACTCAGCAAACCAAAAACATGCTTTTGCCATGGTGGTAACAATGTTTGGTAGGTGCTATATAATAGGCAACTTCTTGCTCTGGGCAGACTTTGGATCCCAGCACTATTGATTATGAGTAACACCAGATGCCAGAGTTGGATGAGAAATGAGCAGTCAGAGGATGGAACTGATGAGTGTGCCACGAGGAGGTTATTTGTCTTTTGGACAGGGAATTGTGTCAAGATTCACAACCCTCAAAATCCATCAGAATCTCACTGTCCGACAGACTATATGTTCATTAAAACAAATGATGACATTTTCATTTCAAGATGCTGTTAACGCACTTCAAGATTTTGTTTCTTGAGCAAAGTCTGTAAAAGATGACCATAAAGAATTTATGGTCCAATCATTACTCTGGAGCACAAAATAATAACATTTCTATACACTTTTCAATATGACAGAACATATTGGGTGTAAAATAATGCTTTCCAGGGTAATCCAATCCCAGAATCTGTTCTATTTTTGGCATAGATCTAATTAGTAAAGGATTTATTTCAAAGCTATACAGAGATTTCCCACTCATGCTGCTACAAAATAGGCAACACTGATCATTTTCAGCTTATTTTCTGGTCAGGTCTGCTCATACCCCACACAACAAATGGCCCACAGTCCCACCAGAGAGATGCTGCAGCTGCTGTGCTGGTGCGTCTTAGATCTTCGGGACTACGGCGATGTTTTGTCCCACATACATGCAGCAGCTTTGTAATTTATAAAGGCTTCACAATAAACCCCGCATGTGCTGCAGTGGTAGAAAAACCTTCCTGTGGGACTGAATTAGTGTTCTTGGACTTGTACCCAGAGACCTTACAGCCAAAATCGAGTCAAGAGAAGAATTTTCTTTGCTGCCAAACACCAGCAGAGGGGGATGTGCTCAAGTCAGGAGGAGCAAGTGAATGTGTCAGCTGTGCCGGTTGAAGCCTCAGAAGCTTCCTTGCAGCCACACCCTGATATAAGGCCACGCACCGACAAAGCCACAGTGACGTGTGCAACGATGTGTAATATTTATCCGAACAAGAGCATTGTTCACAGCCTGCTGCACTTGAAACATTTCATATAAGCTACTTTACAACACAGTCAAACTACAAGATGTGTGTTGTCTCACGATTGTATTTATAAACATGACAGATGGAAATAGTGACAATTAAATATTGCTTTACATAAATTCAGTAATTATGCCAAATAATAGCGCTGAGCATGTTTTGGCACTTTGAGATGTAAATCACTTCTTAACAGTGATGTCATAGATTTTCAAAGGATTGTGAATTTTCACATGTACTGGCTGTCACTTAGGAAACAAAACTCAAAAACACTCTGCCTCAGTAGAGCTAACTGAGCAGTACTAATATTAGAGGGTTTTTTCCATAATAATAAAAAACCAGGTTAAAAATCCCTTCTGCAGGGCTTTATGAAATAGTCTGAGATAAATTATGCACATCCACTGGCTTTTGATATCCATCCCATGGGGCTTTTTTTCTTTTCATTAAAGCTCTATTTTTTTCCAACTATGCATCCTTTTTTTTCCCAGAGAAAATGACTGGGCAAAATCTTTTAGTTCAAATCAGTGCAAGATTAAATAGCTTACCGTGTGTGCTTTTTTGAGGCTGATGAATGTGCACTGGCTGGGGGCTGTGATATTTTAAACTAGCTTAATTTAGTATGCCAACTTGTTGAAGTGGCACCTTGATCTTCTCACAATGAAAAGACTAACGGGACCTAAAGTCAGTCAACTGTACCCTAAGCAGGAAGACCACCAAAAGATATTTTAATGTCAGCCAACAACAGAATTATTTATTGAAAAGGCAATATCAGTGACTTAATGTAAGTGGCATAGACAACCATATACTTATAAAATAACTATCTCTCAAAATCCCCACACCCCTTTTCTCTTTTCTCTTGTTTTTAGTGTTTGTTTCTTTTTTCTTTTGGGTCATGTCTCTAACTTTTCCCCAGCAGCAAAAGCAGCAATTTTAGCCCTATTTGTCGGATAAATGCAGGATTTGGAAGGAAAAAAAACAAGGTTTTGTCCCCAGTTAAACGTTATCACTAATCCGTAATCTGAAAGTCTGACAGTCATTCTCAGACACAAACAAACTCATAAACATATTGACAAAGTGGCACTTTTACTAAATTATTGTTAATGACTTCCTAATAATGATTGAGAATAATGAATGAACCTTGGACTTCAATAAATTAATATATCTCATATCTCTGATAAAGGAGAATCAAACTCTATGCCGCCTCTACTGTAGCCGAGTTGCATTTATTATCGCAGCTCATATCGTACAGTTTAGAGTTGCAGCGCCATGTTCCCATGGTTTGGTAAGAAAAGAAGGATAATAATAACGATGAGACGCGGAGCTCATCCATATTAGAAGAGTCTTTAATGAACTCGGATCGTCAGAGACACTCCTCCTGCTCACGGCTTCCTGTGCTCCGCTCCCGTTACCAGACGATGCGCGCGTGAAAATTCGCAGCCCCATCTTTATCAGTATCATCGCCGTGAAGACAAAGAGAAGACCGCAAATGAAGATGTGCTGCCCTAGCCGGAGAAGCCCGTCTTAAAGTCACTATTACCGCAGCTGCGCCCGCCCAGAGGCAGACAGAGAACCGGTCCTTGGAGACTCTTTGGGGATGCGCAAAGATGTGAGAGTGAAGAGCGAGATGCATTGTGATTGGCCATACTCATCCTAAAAGCGTCAGGCAAGGAGAGTGATGTTTGCTCCAGCAAAAGAGTCGACGAGGTGGCATCAAACTTGAAGGAGACGTGTTCAGTTCGCACAGTCGATGCTTTCACGGTATTAACCGTAAACTTGCATCATTTCCCCAAAGAGGCGGACGCGCTTTCCGCGGTGCTGAAACGGAGACTTGGCTGATCAACTAGTGAACAAGAGGAGGACACTCTCACTTCGCCACCTGCTTCTGAGCTTCATTGTATTGGGAAGCCGTGGCAAGGTAAGTGCAGTGATGTACAGTGCGTTACAATGTAATGAGGAAAACGCTATTTTTATTTATTTATTTTTTTTTTTTTTTTTTTTTTTTTTTTTTTTTTTTTTTTTTTTTTAAAGTTTTTTTTTTTTTTGAGAAAAGAAAAATGTTGCCATACAGTTCAGAGCAAAAAGGTGCAAGGTATCATTTTTAGTTCATTGTTTTGTAAGCTAATTGTTTAAATAACTTTATGTAAT
>VUQR01030875.1:46265-57901 GCA_015108515.1 Hemichromis elongatus
TAGCTTACATTTTACAGCTGTCTAAGCGTATTACAGATTGTCTGTCCCTGTTTATGTTTGTCATTATTAGATACCTTCTTAATTTAACCTGATTTATATTCTTTCCCCTCATTGTGGTTTTAAAATTTGAGAGACTTCCTTTTCTATATTGCATTCATTTACCCTCTAAGTTCCAGTGCATTGCAGAGTTTACTTACTTCAGAAAGTGTTTAAAAATGATGACAACATAGCTTTGTAACTGTTTGTGCACTTAGTTTTCTGTGCTGTCAGACATTTTCACACATCACTCCTTCTTTGCAAAATGTATTATTAGAGTGAGGCTACACAGCATATACTTTAAGACTGCGGCATGGGGAACATTATACTAAATAATGGCACTTTCTGTTGGAACAGTGATTGGAAGCAGGTGTTTTTGCTGGTCTTTCATTTTGCTGCTGGTACCTGGACGGTAGTAGTAGTTGTTTGTTTGTTTGTTTGTTTGTTTGTTTGTTTGTTTGTTTGAAACAATGACTATGACAATGGATTCATGTTTCATGTTTTTAAGGGAAAACTTTAAAAGTTGTGATGAGGTTTAAACATTCATCTCACTATTACTAGTAGTTCTCTTTTGTTATATTGTGATAAAATGTGCCTGGACTATAACCAGAAAATAGAAACAAGTGAAAAAAAAAACATTGTTTGCTGTTGTTCAAGTGTCACATGAAGATTGGTGTGTTCACTAGACCATAAAAATAGCCGCTGCTCGCTAACTGGCTTCAAGGCTGTATTTTTGGGTTATGTCACTTTTATAGCACAAAAGAGGTTGTTCTAACATAACCATCCCTAACATAACTTTAAGGTTTGTGGTGGCTTTCAAATGCTTGATGTTTCCAGTCCACTGTCCAAAGAAATCTGAATAAATGATATCATATCAGGCCAATAAAATGTCATAAACTGCTTGTATAAGAGACTGCATGTTCAAACCATGTGGTCAGTTAAAAGTGTAAGATCTAAAAGAGCTCGTAGAGTGTTGTAATTGCTAGAGCTGTGACTTACTTGCTTTAATCAAGTACCTTGTTGGACTGAGAAGAAGTGTGGGTGTCATCAAAGCAGAACAAAGCCTCTTTGAGGTTGAAAAACTTAAGTTGTGATTAATTTCAAAAGGCACATTCTTGTATTTGAGACACTAAGTCAATATCCTACAAAGTCAGAGGACTTTTTGTGAAGTTGAAGGAGACTACTCAGAACTTAAAGCTATGGCCGATAAGCTTTTAAAACTGGATGGCTAGCTAAAATTTTAAAACACAGCTTTTTTTTAGTTCTGTGGCTCTTAAATAATAGTTTGTTATTATTTGTGTATCTTTACCAAAAGAGCTGTTATCCTCTCTCCCTAATTCTAGCATGTCTTCACAATCTGAGGAGGAGGCAGGTGTATTTTTACCTGCAAGGCTCAATGAAGTGCTTGACCTCTGTGTCAGAATTTGATATTCATTCTTCATGCAAAGATTCAGACCCTCCACAAGATAATAAACAGAGTTGTAATTGCTAGTAAGGTTGCTCAGCAGCTTTAATCAATTACTGTGCCGTCTTCCATCGAGAGAGATGGGGAGAGCAGGTGTCATCAAAGCAGAATGAGTCTCTTTTGAGGTGGGAAATGCAAGACTCAATGACTTCACTCAGCTGGGTCACTGGACACACAGCAGAGCTTTGACGTGTACAAATTGTGCTTGAAGGTGCTGCGTTCATCCTGGGAGGCTCAGTGGTTGGCAGAGGACCAGCAGAGCAGGGACATTGCACTCCAGATGGCCAAGAGAGGCCAGAGGAAGAGTGCTGTCCAAGCCCAGCTGGGTGTACGGGAAGCTGGACTGCCGGTGGTGTGTGTACGTGATTGTGGGAGGCAGACGGGATGAGAGAAGCAGTAAACGATAGAAAGAAAGAGGGATATACAGTATGTGAGGGTGTGTGTATTGAAGGAGTGGTTTGGGAGAGAAAGGGTGAGTGAGAGGGAGAGAGAGAAACCGAGAGCAAATGGTACAGGCGCCTCTGTGTGTGCTCGCATGCATGGAAGTAGTGATAGGAAAAGTGTGGGTGGAAGAAGAAATGAAAGAGAAGATGAAGGAGCTTGCATGTCTGTGTGCTGGTGCTAGTGTATGTATGCAACTGTGTATTTCTCTAGCTGTGAGTGTGTGTGTGTGAGTGTGTGTGTGTGTGTGTGTGTGTGTAGGTGTGTGTGTGTGTGTGTACAGTGTTGAAGGGACAGAAGCAGAAAGGGTTGGAGACAGAAAATGAAAGAAAAAAGAAACAGGCACTTGTGTGTATGTGTCGGTGTGTGGGAGGGAGAGAAAATGAAACTGGAAGAAGCAGGCATGTGTGTATGTGCTTGTGTGTGATTGCAGAAAAAAGCATTACTCAGTGAAAAAAGACAAAAACAAAAGAAGAGGAAGAAAAAGGAGCACGTGTGTCCCTAGGAAAATGAGAGTGTGAGGGGTGAGAGAAACACAGAAAAGAAAGAAACTGGTTTGATTGGACGCTTGCTTTTGTATTTGCGAGGAGAGTGTTATACATGGGTGGTCTTAACACTGATGCTACTATTCACTGATGATACTAAGAAGTGTATGAAGGCTGAATGGAAAATTACACACACACACAAAACAAGTAAAATGGAACCGTAAGTCAACTGTGAAAAAGTATTTCAGCATTTCATTCAGCCAGCTCTAACCTCTGACTCTGCGTTTTACCATTTTTCACACACTTGTTCAGCAGCAATGTGACTTTCAGTGTTCTTTGAGTAAGGCTTCAGGCAGATGACCTCTTTCTGTAAGGTCATAATCTGATATTCACGGCCCACTATGATGGAGAAGATCTGTTGCATGTGTCAGGCTCTTTTTTTTTAAATCCTTTTTTTCAGCATATTTCACATCTTCGATGTAACACATTCTCCTTCTAAAGTAAAAGCCACCTGAGAATGTGCACAGAGCACATGACGACAAACACACAACGGCTTCACAGAGATAACTTTGCCTCACTGTTTCCATTTGGGAAGCCGCAAGAGAGCAGATGGAGAGAAAGCATGCTCTTTTTATTCTGCCACATCTGCTCTGTGATGGAATGGAGCATGATCTGCACTTTGATCACAATGAATTATTCCTATCCCTAGCTATAAATATGGTCTGTCTACAGCACCCAGTCTCTCTCTCACTTCTTAAACTAGGAATCTGTGCTCGCCTCTGAGTCGCTCTCTCCTTGAGTGTGTCACTGCGGCTGTACTGCAGCTCTGGTTTTCTTCTTCACACTGTGAGGAGTCCAAATCCCTACCTTCCAGTCCAGTTCAGTAAAAGAAGTATTGTGTGCAAAAAGTTCTATATAAGAAACAAATAAAGGGGGCTTTGCTCAACCTTTTATTATTTGGCTTTTATTCCATATTTTTCATTTGCGCAAATAAATAAATAAATAAATAAAAACATGAAAATGTCAAAACTAATAATATGTCTCCCTCTCAATACCCAGGCATGCTGTGAGTCTGTATCACACCCTGAAGAAGGATGTAATCAATATGTTTTCACATTGTGTTCACTCACTGACATTTCTGTTGAAGATATATTGCCAAACATTAAAAAAAACAAATTGTAGCATAACAGCCAGTTCCATAACTCTGTCCCTTCCTTACAACGACAGACGGAGGTGCCATCCAGTGCAGCAGTGTGGCTCATTAGTGTGCTTTAAATGCTTTCTTAAAATAATGGATGGGATGGAAGAAAAGATTTAGTGGCAGGCACTGGATAATATGGCTCAACTGATTACAGCCTGTATATTATATAGCTTTTTTCCCTGTTCTGCGATCTTGATACCAACGTTTAAAAGATAAGCTATAGTCCTGAGATGGGCATTACTCTCTTACTTTTAAGGCAATACCAGATTTGAATTAAATATAGTTGGGAAACTTGATAAAATAAAAATAAAAATTATATATACAAATTTACTAAACTGAAAATAATTAATTCAAATAATGATTGAGACCACAAACTCTTTTTGAAAAACGACAACTGTATGTACGATGAAACCTAATTTATTTGCATTCACCCATTCACACAAGCACTTTTTTTTTATGCTCTTTCTATCTAATATTCACAGACATTCACACGAGCAACAAATATCTGTGGCCAAGATACTAACCCCAAGTTTAGTATCTTGGCCAATGATATTTGTTATTCAGACTGGAGCACAGGGCGCTCGAGCAACCAGCTGTACAATTAGTAATTGACCTGCTCTACTACCCGAGCCACCCCATATAACTCATGCTCTTTCCCATTATAATTATATCAATTGTCAAAATCTTTTTTTTCACAATAAATGCTGACATGTGTTAAATGCAACAAAATAAAATCTAAAAGCAAGTTGAATTCTATGGAAAGCGCAATCATCTGCACTTTTCTGACATTCTCATTCACTTTAACAACATTTTGCATTAAATCACAATTCAGATGATTCCAGAGAGTATCATCCACACTATGTTAGGTCTTCTTCAAGCATTCAACTTCAAACATTTTGGATCTACTTTATAGATTTGGTTGTGGTCATGACCTCTTTGAAATACAAAATTGGGAAATAGTCCATCACTCACAGAAAGCAGGCCAAAACTGGGATTGATTTTCTGTTAACATGTAATTTCTGATTCATAGAGCTGATTATAAGGTCTTGGATGGCATCAAAATTCTTTTGATATTTCATGGACAAACTCCGGCACAATTCTTATGGGAACATGGAAGCAATTGCAAAGACTGACTTCAGGCTATGCTTTATAGAAACAATCAGCGGAGATTGTATCTATGTCTTTGTACATCATTGCATCCCACAGAGATTTGATGTGTCACTTTCTTAGCATCACTGCTTATGCTTATTGACTCAATTTCATACAAAGAATTTGTAGTTCTTGCACACAGCACCTTCACATCATCTCACAGCCTTACCCGCAAAGTATGGTACTATCACCCTATCACCTCTAATGGGAACAAAAGGTCAGCCCTTAATTATTCATTCGGGATGTCAAACAATGCTTGCCGGCTGTTATTTAGGGTGGGGGAGACCCATATGAATAATTCAAGTGCAGGATTCTCTTCCCTTCGAAGAGTGGCACTGTGGTTCAGATGTTTGTGAGAGTCTTATCTCCATGCAGGAGCCCTCTGTCATTCCTGAACTGACCTTGGCTGTCACTGCAGCAGCAACATGGGTGGCACAGAAGGTGGTAGGGACGCTTGTTCTTCCCGTATCTGCAGGCCTCCTCCACACTGTGAGAGTGAGTAGGAAGGACTACAGGGAGCAGGCTGTCTAAGCTCCCTCAGTGTCTGTTTACAGTACACTATGTGCCACGCTGTGCGGAGCCAGTGCCAATGTATTAAAAAAAAAAGCAGATTACTCTTTAACAATGAGTTATTCTGCTTTTCACCCGAGGTACGTTTCTGTTTTGGTACACTAGCCATGTCAATTGCTCTTAAGCTGCTTTCTTAAGATGTAAGGGGTGTTTATTGCAGCTGAAGAGGCAAAAGCAGATATTAATGCTATTAAAGTGCATTAAACTGAAGAATGCTGTAATGTGAGTCACTTCCATGAAAGGATTAGGGGGAGGCGGCATGGAGAGGATTCTGAGTAAGGAGAGAAAGTGAAAATGTTCATCTTGTTATGTGAGATGCAGGAGGGAAAGTGAGGGACAGATGAAACAGAAAGTGAGAAAAGTGTGTGTGTATTTGTATGTGTGTATGAGAGAGAGAGAACATTTATGCCAACTCCACCATCTCTGAACAATAACAGAAGCACGTACACAGATACAGAGCACGTCTATCAAGCAACGGATGGCAAGCAGCCCAGAGAAAATCAAATGAGAAACATGTTTGTCATTGTAAATCCAATCAGCAGAATGATCCTATCCTCCTATGGCTACTATCTCACTGCCGTTTGTACTGTAGCACTCAGTGTAAGTGGAGGGGATCATCAGGCCTGCGATTCCTCTGCAGTTATAGATAAAATACCTTAATCAATAGTTGTTGTTGGGGATACTTAGGCATGCATCTGCAATCAGGGATTTTCCACTGAATCCAGTGTGATCTTCTTTTACAGGTGTCATCAAATTTAAGGTATCATTTTGAAAAGGGTTAGATCTATAAATAGTTTATCCTTGGGCAATGATTGAAACCACAATAAAAGCAGAAGAGATCTAATTACAGTTATTATAGTAACTGCTGAAGCATTTTGGTGAAGAAAAAAAAGGTTCTAAATCTTGATTAGGAAGTATCGGTGAATACCGTTATGTTTCAAGTTATAAGTGCACAAATACCTACTGCCTGGAAATCAGGTCCATTAAGAAGACAGGCTGATGAATTGAAAACAGAATATTATTTGGGGGCAGTGATGCTCAGGGGTTGGCTTATGAGCTCAGTATTTCTCTGAGAGTCACTGCCCTTGTTGCTACCACACTATGTGCAGAGAAGTGACAGCGCTCGTTTATCTTGGAGCAGAAAAAAAAAACGGTTGAGGAGAATCAGTTTCATCTGGGGTTTTCTGTAAAAGTTTGGAGGACGTGGATTAACTCATAGAACCCCAGGGGTGAGAAGCAGCCTCTTGTCCTGGGCTGACAAGGTTACTGTTTCAGAGGCTGATACCAAGGCAGTTGCTCTTTGAGGTCAAAGACAGCATGATGCCTGGAAGTCCATGGAAGGACATGGCCATACTTGCAGCCAGCACCTCACATCACCACAGGGCACCTAAGATGTTAACCCCTCTGGAACCAGATTGGGGCTGAGGCCAGAGTTGTGTAGCCTGAGTTAATTACACAAATCTTACTTTTTCCAAGAACTTAATTTAAGACTTGACAACGCATTCAAGCCTTAATTTGTTACATGGGTCGATTAAAAAGAGTTGAAATCAGTGATTAAAACTTATAGAACTTCTATGTAATTTAGATTGTGAAAATCAATAGTTTTGGAATTACTTATACAAAGTATATAAAAAAATAAGCTGCAGGTCCAAAGAGATTTGCTGGAGGAAATGCAAGGAAAGACTTATTATTAATAATGTGCTGATTAAATGTATTAAATCATTTCATCAACCCTTCTAAAACACCCTTTCACTATTCACAATGTCTTAAATACAATTCAAATCCCTCTAATCAGCACCTGTACTTCACACAGCTCTTTTTTTGAAATATTGTATTCATAAGGCAACAATAGCAATAATTTCAATGTAACTAGATTTTGTTAAATTGGCTGAAAGATATTTCTTTGAATTACGTAAAAATCCCGTGTAATTTTTTAAAGAATGTATACGGATTGATTGTGTCTGATCAGATGGCTTTTTATAAGGTTATAACTGCAGTTTACTTTATATTTTCTATATAGTCCACATTTCTCAGTAGCTTAGTGATTAAATACTTATATTGTTCATCACACGGGGACCTTACATTAGACTATATGGTGGCTGTGGTATGCAAGATTTAGTCTTGTTGAGATTTTGCAGAATATCAATCGTCAAAAAGGAAAAAAAAAAGTTACCTACATCTTCTAGAAAATTATTACTATTATTACTTATTAAATTATAATTAGTGAATACAGCATGGCTGTATTATATTACTTTACATAAATGTAGGAGGTCATCATTTTTAGTGTGTATTTGCTACAAATTCACCATTGACACAATGCATTCTAACATGATTTATTAGAAGTAAATATTCAAAAATATCTATAGTCAGATATTATTATTGGTGTTTTAGAGTGTAATTTACATTAAACTGTTTATCATTCAGTCCTTGAATTCCTGCTTTAATTGAGTCAATACAAACACATCTACCTTGATTGTTATTTAATGTTTATTGTTGAGTGATTAATTCCTGCACTGCCATAATTACATCTACCCTCATGAAAGAAAATGAATCCCATTTTTGTTATTTTTTTTCTCCATATGATTAAACAAGAACCACAGGCAAAGGGTCGCTCATTCAATTAGAGTTTCATTTACCACATTTAATTACCCACACTCTCTGCCCTCTTTGACCCTGCAGGATGCCTCATATGACTAATGAATGCACTTACCTGAGTTCCTTGCCAGGGAAATCACATCAGTGTCCATTTCCAATCATCTGCTCACAGGAAGGCTGCAAAATTGGTGACTCAAGATTAAAGGATTTTTTGGGTTGGGGTTGGGGTGTGGTTGTGGCGTGGGATGAGTATATATTGACCAGGGCAGAGGTTTCAAGCAAGTACAGAAAGTCTCTGTGATGTTTCCAGCTGGCCACCTTACTCAAGCCAGGCACTTTGATCTTCCATAATCCCATGTAGCCACAAGTAGTCCCAATTCTCAGTGTGTAGCAGTTGAATAAAAACCGGGCAGAAAAGTGTTCTAGCACTGGAATCAGCAGTATTGGTTGGAGATAGTACGTAAAACTGCCAATGGGTAATATGTAACATCCATTACCAGCTTACTTACTGTTTAGTCCAAAGCACAGCAACCTCAGCCCTGAAACTCATACAGTCGGAATCATCATCATTATCATATGGTTCAATGAGGAAGTGTCATACATGACTGACACTGACATTCAAGATAATTCATCTTTTTTTTTTATTATCTATTAGTTTTATGACTATTGAAGGTCAGACAATTTGCCACAAAGACTATCTGACATTGTTTTGTTAGTTATGTTACTTAATTATAATATAAATACTATCAAATAAATTCAATTGCTTAAACCATCATTGCAGCTAACTTATATCAATATTGTGATGTCATAGGTTAGGAAAAGATATTTGCTTGTATCAAAATTTCACAGCATAAGCAGTGTAAATGTTCCATTGTTTAAGCTTGTATTTATAACAGAAACCCTTGAAGGCAAACTATAGCGTCTTGTCTTGGAAGACTGTGTTCTCTAAAGGTAGAATTTTAAGGTGCAAATGCATATAGGTATAAATGCTCTTTTTTTAAAAAATAAATAAATCTGGCTTTATTACAACAATTTCTAACATTAGGTGATTTAACAGTTCAAATTTTGCTAGGTTCAAATAGTAAGGGTCTTAAATTATTTTTAAATAAAACTGGAATTAAACTAGCTATTTTATTAGCTAGCTATTCATTCATCCATTGAGCTCTTCCACTTATCCCCATCAGGGTCATAGGGGTGCTGGAGCCTATTCTAGCAACAATAGGTAGAGACAGCTAACGGGCATTATATAAAAAAATATCCACCCAGTTTGTGGAAATGGTTTATTCTAGTAGTTAAACTGGAATATTCCCTTTATATTATCTTAAACAGGGCTTAAAACAGACTGACTAACTTTTGAAATGATTTTCACAGTCCTTTTATGGATCAGCTGATGATACCTTGTATTTAACTAGTATCCTCTGTTACTCAGCTAGAACATGTCAATTATATAAAATTCAGTTTTTCTGTGGGCAGAATAAGCTTCCAACTGTATCAACTTGTTGCTTCTGCATAAGGAGGGCCTACAGTAACATCCACAGTATTGTAAATGTAAAACAGAAAAATACCAGTAAAAACTGCATGATAGTGGCCTGGAAGATTTTCCCGAAGACTATATTGGCACTTACCAATGCTAATGTTATACATATCATTGATGTACAGTATCAAATCATACTAGTAATTGCCACAGGGCTGCTGTGCTTTAAATCACATCTTTTATTCAGCTGCGTATGCTACATACCCTCAGAGAAGTAGTGTATTTACTTGGAGCAAAATACATAAGATATTTAGAGTTGCATCAATCTTGAAAGGTTAAAACCCAAAAGAATTCACCTGCTTAATACCTGCAAAAGAGCTCCTTAGGAAAACTTTAATAAAAAGGAGCGACACAGAGTTCATTACACTGTAGCTGCACTGTCAGCTCCCTCTTTGACTTAATGAAAAGTTATGGCAAGTGAGTGATTTTATGAAGTGGTTTAAGGGGGTTCTTCAGCTCAACAAAAACTGCATGTTTTGCTCTCTTGTATAATTGGCATGTAAATAATTATAACTTGGAGTCCTGACAAAATAACAGGACTTAAAACTGGCCTTAGAATCTGAGGAAATACGCAATACTAAAATCAAATAGCTATTTGTCATATGACAAATTTAGGCAGAGTCAGTCAGTGGTATTATTTGCAGGATTTGTGACCACGTTTTATTTTTTTTTATATGTGATTTCTTCCAACAATCTTAAAATAAAAAAGACTAAGCTCACGTTTTGCATGGCTGTACAGTTGGAGTGCTCTAATTTTGAAGTATTATGGGTAACAGATAAATTGGATTAAATTTGGGTATGAGTCATTAGCTTACAGCCATGTTGTTTCTTAATGAACTTATTTAGTAAAATTAAACTGTTGTCTCTTTTTTGATATACACTTGCTGGGTAGCACATTAAGTAGTGGAGTATTATTGCCTCAACATAACTGCTTTGCATTAAATTTTAAAGAGGGTTTCCTATTAATATTTAAGATTAAGCATTCAAGCAATAGTGTCTGACTATAAGCTCAGTGTAGATGTCTACTAAAATTCTAACGTTAACCCTTGTCTTTGCTGTTTCATACAAATAAAGATTAATTGATGGGGTCATTAAAAAGTTACATTCCCATTCTAATCCTATTAATCAGTCCCTAATCAGATCTGAAGTGAATGCACATAGGCTATTTAAGCCTGGAGTTATAGCAGGTGCTACAAATGACACCCCAGAGAACAAGGTTGGCCAAGAAATCAGATTCAAAGTCATTCTATTTTACCATTTATTATTTCTTGTTAAACTCTAATCAGGCTGTATACATTTGTTATGTATTAACATTTTATTATATATTAAATTTAAGTATACATTTTACTGCAGAGACACAGAGTTTTGATCTTGACCTGTGTCTGTGGTCAGATTTTCTTAGTAAACAGACACCAAATCAAACATTTGGTGAAATGCTCATTAAGTTAACTCACTGTGTCTTGTGATGGAAGGAAATTGTGAGTTTCTATCACTATGAACCCACATTTTTTATTCAATTACAGTGTGTCACCAAGAGGTGGTGCTTTCCCTGCAAAAACTTTATTGTATAGTTTCAGATTGTTCTGATAGTTTTCATAATGCAAAATGAATTTGACCTCTTGAACTTTTTGTACCTGAGATGACTAAAACTATTTTAGCAAACATTCCTTTTTTTTCATTCATTTTGATCTAATCTAATGAATAAATGTTTTCAAACTACAGTATTGTGCAAGAGTGCAGAACTATCCCTTATTTATTCATATTTTGTTATTTGTTTATAAGGAGCCAGTTATCCTGGTAATTTTCAAAGTGGTCTTCAGTAATGCTTTTCCAGGCTTTCTCTAGGTCTAGGTCTCAAGGTCTTCATTCGTCATTTACTGTTTTTCACTCATTTTCAGCCCTGTCCTTGTTCGAGCAAGGAGAACAAGGAGACCTGAGAATCCTTCACACATAACCCCCCCTCTCCATCTCAGGGAATAAACATTGTTCAGTTCTTAGCAAAGAACTAATTTTAAATTATTATCTTTAGAAATGTTAATAACAGCCAAACCCATTTTTGTATTTTAATCTATGAAAAATACCAGCGAGCTCTTTATTTACCTGTTGCTAGTGTGTGTGTGTGTGTGGGGGGGGGGGGGGGGGGGGGGGGGGGGTACACAG
>VUQR01030875.1:57921-77859 GCA_015108515.1 Hemichromis elongatus
AATTTGGGGGTGGGGGGGGGGGGGTGGGGGGGGGGGTGGGGGGGTGTGTGGGGGGGGGGGGGGGGGGGGGGGGGGTGCGCAGGTATACATGCTGTAACAAGTCACATGCCTAATATATGGCAGTGTATTCATTCATTTGTGGTCCCTAAAACTTTTTGGAAGGCAAAGTACTTCAAACTATATAAAGTAACCTTCTACCAAAGTATGCAGTGTTTGCCAACCAACACTCAGTCATAAGGAAAATCTGCTTTAGTCTAAATATCCTCCTCTAAACATAAAACACTCTTTGCATTTAACATAAACTTCTTCTTCTTTCTGTTTTATCAGAATTTGATCAATAAATGGCCAGCATGCTAAGCATTGAAGTATAGCATAATATACTGAATGTAAGCTTGACATCCACAAATATGCATCTACCAACATGTTGTAAGTTATGACACATCACCAGGAAAGCAATACTAAGCCTGCAGCCTGTGTTTATAAGGTCAGAGGTTCAAACATGAGCAGAATCATAGATGAAAATTAAACAAAGCAGGCAAATAACAAAATCAAGTTTATGATGAAGTAGGTGTGGGTTTGAGTTCTTGATGAACATTGCAAAGCATGTATGTGTGTGTCTGTGTGCAAACACTGTGTGGAAAGTATTTTCTTCTGTTATACTACAGGCATAACTGGCATAACTGAGCTTGCTGCTTTTGGCAAACTGTTCCAGAACATTCTAAATATATGACGTTTCCTGTCAAACTGACCTTTATCAGATAATTCTGCCACAAAGATTCCAAATACATAACAAGTAACTTTGTTTGCATAGAGCTATTGGCTGACGTTACTATGCAATTTGCATAAAAACCTGCAGTACCAATTATTACAATAAGTATCTGCTTTTTTCTTTCTGTTGTTTTACGTCTATCTTCCAAACATTTTAGCTGGTAAGTCTCTAATTAGCTGAAGTTTACAATGAAATGTAGGACCTATTAATAGGCACTGTGTAAGCAGACTGATTTATAATGTTATATATGTTATTTTTTATATATGTTAAAAATGTTATATAAAAAATGTTATATATGTTAATGTATGTTATAATATTTATAATGTTGAATCCTGGATATGGATTTGTAAGCAATGAAATATGAAATAAGGGGGTAGGAAAAAAAAAAGGTGTAAACTTCATCTTACTCCTTTTCGAGCACAGGCATTCTGTAGACATAGATATATACATGAAAACTTGATTTTTAAGATTTTCTGTTGTTTTTTTTCTGTTGTTATTTTAATTATATTTGTATGTTCGAGATGTATCTTCTGCTCTTTTCACTGAGGATAATGTCAATTAATTAAGTCAAAATAAAGTGAACTGGCTTTGAATTCTTAATGGCAACTTGGTTCCTCTTTTATAACAAGCAGAGTAACTGGGAAATAAAGTAGTTATGCTTTTAAAAAGTACCTGGAGTTCTTCGGGTAGGAACGCTTTGTGAATTTTAATTTGTCAATTAGAACTAGAAGTAATGAATGAATTTTAATTATCAAGGGGACTAAAGTAAAACCTTACCAGCTAACGCATTGTAGCCCTTTAAATAAACTACTGGCTAATGTCTTCATCTTTTTTTGACCTGTCTATCCATCTAATCCCAAATTAGTCAAACTGGTTGTCTTAATATCATATTTTGTGCAGACAACTGTGGCTCCCTACCGAAGATTCCCCTTGACTTTGAGGATTACCTGAATTTTGCTCTAGCATTATCATGCTAAAATGTATTTGATGGGTTGCCATAAACAGATTTCTGTTGCTTCACATTCCCAGGACGGATGGATGGATGGATGGATGCTTTCTTTAACTACTCTAACCAGCAGCTCAGTATTTTTCACGAAAGAGATTAAAATAACTTATAAAGACAGGGTTATTGTTTTGAATGTTCCCTCTCATGTGTAATTGTAGCCTGTCATGTAATTGTCATGTAATTGTAGCTTAATCACTTTGTTGATCAACCTGTGCTTGCTTACAGCCATTATGAAATTAAATGTCAGTCACATTACATATTACATTACCTCTCTTTTAGTTTATGTTAACTTAATTATTAAATCACTACAATGACACAAATGGGGCAATACACTTGATTTAGACTGGTTAAAAATTTTCCCATGAAGATGTGAAAGACAGGAGAATCAATGTTTTGGTGTCAGTTCTGTGAGTGCATCTTTAAATTGCAATAGTTAATTGTGAGTGACAAGGCACACTCCCATTGCACAGCAAACAGCAATCGTGCTATATGTCATCAAATACGACATGCGATAAACTGGTAAAACTAATGAGCATTGTTGCAGGCAGAGACATGAAATTAATGCAAAATTTGACAGTGTGTTTGGAACAGATGTTCAAATTCTTTGTGTTTGTTGATTTTAGCTTGTTGAAAATGAAATTGCTATGCATGTGACTTGTTGTAGCCTTTCTGTTCAAGCGATCACTTAAATTTGACTTTGAACCAAAACAAATGAAAGGCAGCTGGGAGTAGACGCAGCAGAGTGTATCACTCCTGTCCAGTATGAGGTTTTGCATCCACTAACTGCAGCTCATAACCTTGCTGCGAAGTAATCCAGCTCCACTGGCATCAAAGCAACAACAACAACAACAGCAGCTGCTACCACTTTGAAGAGCTCAAGCCCACTTAATGAGTCTGGTCAGGTGAATTCAGTAATAGCAACATAATAGCTATTAGCTTGTTTTATGTCTTAAGTAGTGTCTGTCAGCATGAAAGAATAAAAAGGCAAGTCAGTGTAATAGAAATTTGATTGATTTTCCTTCAGTGGTTTATTCAGCAATCTTTAACACCCTCTAGCTACTACAGGTCAATAAAAAAAGGCATTGTGTATATTTGACCGTTTGAAATATTATAGATTCACAACAAATCCAATTGTGACGTTGTCTTTTAAATCTCATACTTTACTCCTTTTAGGAAATAACTGTAAACTTACAATATGTTCTGGAACATTTTAGCCTTTTTTTTTTCAAACAAAACAAAATATTTGGGCCAAAGCCAGAAAACAAAATTTAAAAAAAGATTAAGGATAGAATCTTCTCTGAAACTTATATAGCAGACATTCATAAACACCAGTCAGACAGTGAGTGCAATAGGTACATAAAATCCAGCTGCCAAAAGGTTATGGGATACAAAATATGTGTGTGATTAGTTAAAATATTGACATGCTACTCCCTTACTCTACTTGAGTTAAAATTTAAATTCGTCTCTCGTCAAAGCAAATGTTCCCAATGTTTTTAAGTATTAAAAATATGTGGGAATTGGCTATTCATAGTCGCAGGTAGAAATAGAAGTAAAGCGTACTTGTGTACTCATCTAGTATAGTATAAATGTGTTATGCAAACAAATTCATAACACAGTTCTTTTAGAGACACGTTGGATCATATCCAGTAAAATTAAACACTGGAAACACACTACCCTTCTTCAAAATTTGCCAGAGAAAGAAATCCAAAGTCAAAGCAAAACAAATGGTGACAGTCTACAGATTCCTCTTTTTCTTCTAAACCTATTGCTTCTGCTGTTAGTCTGAATTAAATTCTACAGTAATTGTGAAATCTGTATCATCAAATCACATTTTTCACCAGATCTTCCCTAGCTAACAGTAATGACTATGATTACGTGCAATAAAATGGCATCATTTTCAAATTGGTATATGGTGTTTTATACTGTCTAGTAATCACACAAGAATATAGGGAATTTTATATTCATTCATTTACACAGCTAAGAATTGTAACATTATGCATGCACATAATTCTTATTTTAGGGCAGATTTACGTGCTATATCCAATTTCTGCCGTGTGGAACAATACTGTTTTAATCCACTTCGATAATTTGACATTCATTATTTTTGCTTTTCTAATCTCCTATACCCCATGCACACTGTCACTTGTTTGCATCGGGAGCCCCCCACATGACATGCCATTATAAACCATAAACCCTTTGGTTTGTTTGTTTTTAACACAAGTGTACTAGTCACCACACTTTTACCCTTATTTGGTGATTTATTCACTGGGCACTTTTTCAAAAAATATGTATTCTTTTTTTGTGACAATGACAGAACAATGAAGAATGAAAGAGTAAACACAAGTCAGGAAATGTTGTAAATGGCAGAATAAAACATGACCAAAGCGGTAAGTCACAGCACCAGCCAGGTGTCTAAGGTGTAGACTGCCAATTTTTAGGACCGAGGGAGTATGGAGAAATAATACAATATCAAATGCAAATCAAAAGGAGAGAGTTGCTGAATTTAAGGAAGGTTCATTAAAGACTATTGTTCTTTCAGTCCATTAGCTCTGACATATGTGGGGTAAATGTACCATCTCCATTGTAACATGAGCCTGGACCCTTTGTCATAAGGATTTTTCTTTTTTTTTTTTGGATCACCATTGTGCAAAAAAAGTTCATAAAAATAGTCCTGGAAAATACATTTCATGTCAGATGCTCGGGTTAATCACAATGCTTCTCAGTGTGAAGAACCTCCTTTGAAAACTTTTTTTTTGCCTTACATAACATGCAGTCAGTATACACTTTCAATACAGAGAACAAGTCTATAAAACAACAACACCAAAGATCCTCATTCTTAGATGAAGACTTTAAAAAGGACATGTTACTACCCCCGCCCCCAAATTAAGCAACCATTATATTTTTGCCCACAAAAGTTAACTATAGATTAAGCATTATTTTAAAAACAAAACAAAAAAGAGTTTATACCAACGCAAAAGTCCACAAATGCCATATTTATTATTTAAATATTATTTTAACAAAAAATCCAATACATAATTAAATAAATCAGTATCTGAGCAGAGCAGTTAGTTCAAAAGTTTTGCATGTAAATTCAATTATAAATAAAGTACCAGTTCCATGTACAATACAAGATGTCTGGGGTTTTTTTTCTGTTTTATTGTACAGCAATGACACATGTGTGATGCACACGAGATAATGATGTGGACATGTATTTAGAGCAGTTCTAGTTCAGCTCTGAAATTAAGCATCTGGTGATATTTTTAGAGGACAACTCAAAATATGGGCACGTGTGCTGAACAATGAGCAGTGCAATCCATGTAAGAGGAAGAAAGCCATCAGCGCTATGCGTGAGCAGAATATAAATGCATAGCGGTAATGTTCTTTATACTTGATGCATGTTTGTATTGTATCTCATCAAGTGATCAATGTCTGTGATGCTCTGTTTGAAAATGTTACCTTGGTATTTCAGTCTGAAAAGGGCGTCTAGAACAAAAAGGGCAAGGTGTCCTGAATCTGAATACCATGTGCTTTTTATACCATAGCAACACTTGTTTAAGACCTCTATCTTGTCTGGAGCCAGTGTTACAATTAAACACTAACATGCATGTAAATGTTAATCAATTAGTTCCAACATTTTGATTCTTATTTTTAGTTAACATATTTTTTCACTAATTCACTAATTAAAATGTATGACAAGGGGTACTGCACAAAAGTCCAGCACAACAGCACCTCCAATTATAAACTCAATAAGAAACAAATATACATCAATAAAGAAGTTGCCGGTGTAACGAAACGATTTTTTAAAATGACTTACAATGCAATATATAGCAATGTATGCTAATCCCTTCTCCACTGATTCCCTACTGATCTACTGAGTCACAGTTGAACAATTGCTACTCATCCACCATGTTTACCCTTTAATTGGCACAAGTATGCCTACCTGGATAGAAAGCATCCCGTACAAAGTGCGTGCACATAGTGAACAGGGTTTCAAAATGTAAAAGACACCACGGGTACCAAGAAAAGACTCTCAACCACATACATCCTGTTAAATACAAATGTATCCTTAATGTGGTTTCTTTAGTCAACAATGTTCTCAGCTGTTAGTGATATAATAACAGGACAATTCAAATGCATGTTCCTGTGTTAATTGCTTTCATGTTTATCTGTTATTCTTTGCTGAACACAAAAGGATGTACCGTTCTATGAAATACACGCAGTTGGATTTCTTCATTAGAAAATTTAATGGGCAAAATCCACATCAATCTGGACCAGAAGCATAGTGTTTGAACTACATTATTTTTTATCTAATGTTTAAATTTTTTTTTGTCCTTTTAGTATTTAGAATCTTATGGCTTCATTTCGACATGTGCTGCAAAATTTGCTTCATAACCAGTCTTTATTATTCTGCCACCAATGCCCAAAATACTGAAGAAGAAATCTGCAGAGATAGATATTTTAAGACTTCCTTTGCACAAACTGCATTCTCATAGTATAATTTTTAGAAACCCCCCTACCTGTCCGTTAAATAAGATTGAGGATTTTTTTTTTTTTTAAATTTGCTAAAGTCTAAGTTAAAATCTGGCCTTTAATCACTACATTAAATAGTCGTGCATATACACTCATGCTACTAGTGTTTTGTATTAAGGTTGTGCTTTGTTTTATCTTGTTTATTTTAGATACTCAGTTTTACTTACTAACATTAATTTTTAATAGTTATGATTTTATGGTGCTTTAAGCTGGTTGGAAATCAGCTTTGGTTAAAACTTGGTTGCTGGTTCATGATCCTGGTTTGTTGTTTATTTAACTTTTTTTCTTTTGTTGATTATTGTTAACTTTTTTTTTCATGTGTTTTCTTGTTTTTGTATCTCTTTGATTTTTTTTGTTAGTCTATCAATGACAGGCTTTCTGCAATGCCAGTATTTGTGCCTCCATTGTGTTTCCCTTTCTTTTATTTATGTTTAATTGTTTTTCCTTGTGGTGTTGTTTAGCCTCTGTCTTCTTCTTTATGCTACTTTTGCACCTTTTTAAAAACCCTATTTATTTTTCACTTTTTGCCTAATTAAATTGCATCAGGGTCCTGCATATTAATTTAGTTACTTAAACTGATTAAATATAACTCTAAACTTTGTTCAATAACTGTGTCCTAAAATTCTATAAAGCAGTCACTCCATATCTTTTATTGCAATTGTATGAAAAAGGGAAAAATAATTCCAACCATTCAAAGACATGAGCACTAGAAGAAGAGAAAAATGTACAAAAACAACATTAAGATGCCAATTAGAGATGCAGACATTTTTGCTTTTTCTGACCAGTTTGGTAATTATTTTACAGTTGTGTACAACTTCTCTCACCAACCAAGACAGCAATTTAACACTCTAACATAACTTTAAAAAAGGCTTTCTCTAACACAGTTGTACAGTAGCGTGTGAGCTGCTTCGCTGAGATAATGAAAGCAGCTGAAAATAGCACATTTCTATCAAAACCCTTTGCAGTCAAAAGAGCGTGAACCATTAATGGCAGCAGATTATTAGAGCTGAAAAAAGGACTCTTCTCTCGAAATGTTGAGAAAAGAAAAAATTAAAGTAGAAGCAAGCATTTGGAAGTATCCAAATAACAGAAATATTTTCAATAATATCACAACCATAAAATATAATATTAATCAGATACATTTTAGCATTATCCCGTCCTGTTCATGGAGAGATTTTGGATTAGTTTCTTTTAAAATTTCCAGTTTTCAGATTAAATTCAATTTTTGATCCTCAGTGTATTGCAAACAAAATGTATATTTACATGTGTCATATTTTATGCAGGGTAAAATATTAATTTTTTTTTTAAATTTAGGGACTATTTAATTGTTTGTTTTCGGGTCAGCTATTAGAAAAATATTATTAAACATTAATAAACTTACAAGATTAGACTGTAGCAAGACTGTAGAGTTTGGACTTTAGTAACCAAACATCTTATACAGTTAAGTTTTCCTTTAATCTTCTTAAATTTGACTAACTACAGATATTTTTTTAAAGACAGTATGCCAGACAGTATGTATCATTGCAAGATCTACACCGAAAAGCAGAAATATTCTTATGCGATTAATGAAAATTTGCATGCACCTCTTTGTGACCAGGTGTGTACGTTGAAATTTGTGCATCTTTCCTTTGAAACGACTGTAATGTGCCTTGCATTGGCTAAGCTCCTGTTTGCAGCTACCATTGCAGTGATCAAAGTTGACACCTCCAATAGATCACAATCAAATTGAACAAAGCGCCGTATTTATTGCATGACTTGCAAATGGCCCTATGCAGGGCATGTGAAGCTTAGTTCAAGTCAATAAGCATCACTGAGACAGACAAGAACTCTGAAGTCTCTTGTGGGTTTGGTGGTTTAAAGGTGCATTATGATTTTCTCCTCCCACTAGCTATTCATGAGGTCACTGACTGCTAGCATATTTTGTGTATAATGTAGATTAATGTGGGCTATTGTAACTAAAGCATGCATCTATATGGTATTCATTTCATATTATTTTAAGTATATCTGCCTCCACTAATCCATATGATCCTATTATAGTTAGTAATGAGTCTTCACTGTACAAATATTGCTCCATACTGCTTTAGTGCTATACTAAGGAAAATAAATATTTGAAACATTTGAACCAAGTTTTTATTTTCTCAGAGTATGAGAAACAATCTGGTAATTGTTTGGTGAGGTCGTAAATAAAAGAGCAGGAACGTATCCAGGTTCAAAAAATAATGAAGTGAAAATGTATTATTGTTAGAATTGTAATGAAACATTTAGAATCATGAACAGAAGACAAAGAAATTCAAGCATCTATGTTTCCAAAAGTTTCGATAGTTTAAAAGAATGTCCATTAAAATAGGACTTGAATCTCTTTCACTAAAGCTAATACCCTATTGCAAAGAAAAGAATGTGGTCTGGAGCCACATTAACTATGTTTAATGAAAATAAAATTGGTAGACAAACCAATAAACAGCACTGATCACTAGGCCTTGGTTCTAACCTTGGTAAGGAATATATCTACCCCAAAAACCGTCCATCCTAATCTTACTCTTCTTTTGTTCTATAGTAACTTCCATGGCAAAATGAAAAAAATCCTGAAATAACCATCCAATCAGCACTTTAAGCCTCTTTGTATTTGATATTTTTCTTCTCTTTGTTGTCTGTTTTTTCCACCATCATGTCACGTATCATTTGTGTTTTCTTCCTCTGCATGTGTCCTTCACATTCTTAAAACAAAAATGTACACACACTTGCAAGAATCAAATACGAAACAAAACCACACTGTAACCCAATTCCCAGCACCAAATCACAGCAACAATCATCTCAAGGTGCTTTATATTGTAAGGTAAACCCTATAATAATACATACAGAGAAAAACCCAACAATCAAATGACCCCCTATGAGCAAGCACTTTGGCGACAGTGGGAAGGAAATACCTAAGAAAAATACCTAAGAAACCAGAACCAGGCAGAACCAGACTCAGGGAGGGGCAGCCATCTGCTGCGACAAGTTGGGGTGAAAGAAGGAACAGGAAGCTGGTTCCATAGAACACCAGCATTTCACTGATTGCTTTTTTTGTCTCTCTGTTGTAATGTCAAAACCTTATGCTGTAGAGCGAAAATTTTGGAATCTTATCTTGGTTGTAATTAATCCTTTTCTTAACTTGTTCTTTTAGGGAACAGTGGTGCTGAACCTTGTTTCAGCTGCAAGAGGGCAAAAGGTGGGGCAAAACTAACCACTAGTCCATGTTACTGCCTTGTGGCATCAATGAAGAGCCCAACTTTTCCAAACACAAAATAAAGTAAATTAAGCAAAAAGGGAAAATCTCTTTTAAGTTCTCATGTGCTGATTTGAAGCTAATGGACATCCCACACTGACAGAGTCAGCTGTGAATAAACACTGAATTCCTGTGCCATGCTGTCAAAGTAATACATACATATAAGTATGTATCAGGCAATGTCAAAAATATTATGTTACTTTGAAAGATACTTGAAAAAGGGCTACTGTTCATCCACCTTCTGGCAAAACTCAGGAGCCTAGATTCCCACAGCGCATACGCACACAGCACATAGTGAAATACGAATTTACAGAATAGTTCACAGCATACTTTTCAGCCAAATGAAATAAAGCACATAAAACACTAGCATGGTACTTAAAAGATGTATGACTATAAGGTAGGTGAGTTTCTGTCTCAGGGTTCAGGAACACTAGAAAGACGCTAGTTATAAAAAATGGAACATGTATAGATATTTATCTGTAGGATTTGTACAATATAATACAGTGCAAAAAAACAAAAACAAATAACTATCATGCCCATCACACGGGACTGCAATAGTCAGTTATTACTTATGTTATTAGAAATAAAAGGCCAATTAAAATAAGAACTATGAATAGAACTTGTGAAACGTAATAGAATTTGATATAAACTCAATTTCAATCATATTTCAGTTTAGTTCAGTTGTTACATTAATTGAGGTAACGATTGATGACTAGCTTGACATTTCTCTACTTCTGCATCTGGATACTATTATTCTTCCAAAGTATGGGATAATTCTGACATGGAAACAACTTTCTTTGTAAGATTTGTTTTCAGTTAACATATTTGAATCTGAGTCTTAGGGTTATAGTGGGCATACTGTACTTTTTAAGGTTTTAAACACTCCCCGTGGCACAAATAACTGGCACTTAGTTTTATGGCTTTAAAGATGAAAACATTTTAGAATGTTCCTATTTTTCTAGATGACAAATATCCACGATCTCTAATCAGTGGATTTGGGGTGCCTTGTCATTTGCTGTTGTTGGTAGAGGTTTTTTCCACAGTGTTTTATCAACTTCAGAGTCAATGCAGCTTTTAGAGCTCTGTGCTTCCATCTGCTGACAAGCTTTATGGAGTAACTGATTTCCTTTTCCAGCAACACTGCCTGCGGTGCCAAAACTACTACCAAATGTTTCGCTGACCATGTTATTACCATGTTTGATTGGCCAGCCAACTCGCCTGAACTGAACCACACAGAGATTCTGTGGTGTATTGTCAGCAGGAGGTGAGAAACAAATGACCCGACAATGCAGATAAGCTGAGGACCACTATCAAAGCAACTTGGGCTCAGGTGTGTCACAAGCAGATCATCTCCATGCCACAATGCACTGATGCAGTAATTTGTAGTAAAGGAGTACCAGTACTGAGTGTAAATTTTCAGATGATGGGATTTCTGTATTGTAAATCCTGATTGATTTCAGAAAAACTTGAAATAATTTGAGATTTAATGAAATAAAAGTTACCTCAAAATAAATTAAAAAGGCTTGAAATATTTCACTCGATGAGTTACGAATATGGAACACATGAGTTTATCAATTACAGCACAAATATTTAAAAATATATATTTTTTATTTAATAAACTGTGCTATTGATTATAATATATCTCCATACTGAAATTTAGTGTCTACTTTTGCATTGGCTCGCGTTCAGCATCAGATGTCTTTTCACATTTTCACATTTTCTTCTTCTTTGACATCTCCATTTTTTGTTTAGCATCCAGCTGTAATTTTTGGATAACGTGTTAAAACTATCCAGGAAGGGTGCATAGAAATTCAGGCCTGCAGACTGAATATGGGCTCATGCACTGCTAGATAATTAAGTTGTTATTTAATAATTACAAGCAATGATAGCATGGTTAAAATTACAGTCCTCTTTGTTTGTATATCTGTCTCTTTGTGCATATGTGTATTCACTGCAAAATATGATCCTGCAAACACAGACTGCTGTGGGAGCAAATGTAAAGGTGCTATTGAGCACTTTGGTATGTGTTTGCGTTTGGCAGATTTTCTCAAAGCAGTAACTGCAAAACCATGCATGGTGCAGTGATCTGAACTTTGCAGGTATATAGTGAGAATCCAACTGAAGGACAAATACAAAGAAGAGTGCAATCTAACCCATGAGTAAAGGAGGAAAGTAGTAAGAGGACCCAGAGGCCATATATGCCTATTTCACACAGTCTGCATTTTTTATGTACCTGTATTTACCCTTATAAATTATCAGATTGTCAGGTCATGTGGGCTGAAGGTTGTGGAGCAGACTCAAACTAAAAATAGAGAGGCAGATAAGGTTTGCGTGGCAAATAGTTTAGCGTATGCATCATATACTCTTCAAAAAACTGTACTTTTCAAATATACTTTTGTGAGATACTACACACAATAAATTTAAAATAATAAATACCAGAAATTCAACTTGTTTTTAGCATATCATTGTTTGGGTATTTTTATGCGCAGCTGAGATTTTTAGTTTGTCCTTTGGTCCCAGCTGCATCACAAATGAGCCTTCACTGGCAACAGGCAAAATATTACAAAAAACATAGCCCAAAGCATTAAAGTAAACAGTGCTCAAGGAAAGAAGCAAAACAGGAATCAGGTAATCGACATGAGAAGCAAGAAACATGGAGACAATAAAAAGACATTTTGACAGAAAAGAAAGGGAAAGATAAGACTAAATATTCAGAGAGGACATGTGCGGGACATAAGTGGCAACAATAACTACATAGGAAAACAATGAGGGTGGGAAAGACAATCACTCAAGAGGGGGAAAAATGAAATAAAATCATGAAAAAATACAAAAGCAAAGCAAATATTAAAATAAAAGAGGCTGACAATGGAAGTTTTAAATGGGCAAGGGAAACCCTGGGGACACCAGGAAATGAATAACAATATGAAAACAGGAACCAAGACTAGAAACAAGAACTTGGGACCATGACATGAATAAACTTATAAGTAACACATCCCACAAATTGTACATTTAAGAAATGCTGCCTTAGAATTAAGCTTTTCCAAGGATAACAGACAAGAAAAAAATACCATGCTTATTTCTGAGTTTATAGTTTTTGGACTCTACTGCTATTACTATTATACTAAATAATGTCCAGGATGCTTTATACAGTACCTGAAACACATACTTCTACACACAGTGCACACAGAATACCAAATAAAATACCAAGATGAACCAATCTAATTCTGTCATTGCTTCGCTTCATTCTGGGATTAACTGTGTACATCCATCATTGGTTCTGCAAATGATTATTGTAATGCTTTTCTTATTTCAGAGTAGTTAATCTATAACTTTCATTTTTCTTGTAACTTTTACCTTTTAACAGCTAAGATGCCAGAAAATATTGTATTATTTTCATCATTATCACATTACATCATCGTCATGTACAATGAAGCTGAATGGAAGTAACACAAGAAAAAAATGTGTGTATCAGAAAGCCACCAAAGATCTAACAAAGCAGATACATTTCTAGTAGATCAAAATGATGTTATATGACCTTCCTCCTGGCAATATGCAAAATTACTTTAACAATTAAAAAAAGGGGGGTGAGAGAGATCAACATATTCAGCACTACTGATTTACATGTGAAGTTGGGTAGGAACAGAGCTGAAGGCAGTAAACCCAAGCAGGTCAAGGTTTAGTGGACGCTTGAATAAAAAAACAAAGGACTGAGGCTTAATGAATTCTTGATCGCATCCACTGAGGTCTAAAGAATTTAAGTCAAGGTGACTATACAAAAAAAAAGAATAAAATAAATGCAGAGGATTTCTGTGGTAACATTTTTTTCTTCTTCGGTTTTGTTTTGTTTTGTTGATGATACAAACATGGACACATGTACACTTTTAAATGTAGATTGCAAAGCTATTTCCTTAGTGAGTGCATACCTATTTAAAATTAAGGAATAAAGCTGCTGAAATCTGATGAAATTTCTCAATTAATAAAAAAAAACTGCTATATTTAATGCAGCTGTCTTCATGACCTATGTATGGTGGCCAGTAAAAGTGGAGAATTGGACATTTTAAAAAAGTGTTTGAACAACAAAGAAGTTTTTTTTTAAGTATTTTTTCTACTCTGATGCTCAGTGTTTCAGACACAATTCAACATTCAAGTCTGTCACTGACTTCTTTAGACCCCCAAGACCTGGGTGACCAATAATCCACATAGTTTTGGAGTTTGTCCTTAAAACAGGCAGACCAGATTTCATTTGAGGGTGTGTCTGGGTTTGCAGTCACATGACAGGAAATTGAGATCACAGATTATGATTATGCATCATGCAGCGATTTGTTCTTGGAGGTGTTTTATAGAGTAGCAAAAAACAAAAATCCTCTTCTTCTGGGAGGACCAATGCGGTCAATGCACTTCTCTTCTTTGCTTCAGGTCCAGTGTTTTGGGCTTGTGTTAGCCTGCTTAAAGAAGACGGTGTGAGTATACAGCATACGCTTAGACAAATGTGTGCGTTCACCCTGACCGCTGACTGCGGCTGTTGTCAAAGTTGGTGATCAAAATCTAGAATAATGTTTTTGATATTATTGCCATACATTATTATATTGTCACTTGCTGTGTTTCCATGTGAGTTAGTGAGGCTAAAAATAACAAGTCAATATGAAATGAAGGGCACCTCAATGTCAACCGCATATATTCAAGTTTGTGTTACGTAATGGAATATTTATATTTAGAGCTATTTCTATTTATTAGAGATTTTTGTTACATTTATAACATTTTAATTTATTGTATTCATTACTTTAGTTGGTTACTGTTCTTATTCCCTTAGAGAAACTATTACCAGATAAGTTACTCTGGGATTAATAAAGTATTCTCACTCTGATTGATTCCTATTTTTCCAGTTCATTGAGGTAACTGCAAGGTGCCCAAGTCTTGTTGGTGCAAAATGAGCCTAAATTATCACCCCTCAACCACTGTGTTTGATAGTTGGTATGAGGTATTGTTGCTTATATGCTGTTTGGTTTTCATACTGCATTTGGTCTCCAGACAAATTCCAGTTCCATAAGTTTTGTTGATATTTCACATGAATCTTTACAAAGCTGACAACTGTGTTGTCATGTTATTTTAGAGAAAATAGGCTTTCTCCTGGCAACAATTCTAAACAACTGTTAGTCCAGTCTCTTTCTAATTGTACCATCATTAACTTTAAAATATTAACTGAAGCCTGCTAAATTTCAAATGCAGCTCTTGTTTGCAGTTTCTCTGAGCATTGGGCTGAATTTGCTTGAATGTTCATTTCTAAACACATCAAAATTAGCCAGAGCAGCAAATTTAGTGGTCTAACTTGCTCATGATCAACAACTACTGCTATTTACTTTCTGTGCTCATCACAAACTGAGACAAGCATCTGACCTGTAAGAAATACTTGTATGTGTAGTTGTGCAGATGCGTATGGGTTCGATTCACTGAATTTTACATTCCGTTAAACTCAGACTTTGTCTGTAAAGTGGATTTCACACAACCTTCTTCTTGATTAGTTGCTCCCCTTTGACAGGCCCAGAGGCTGAAAATATTAGGAATACCTTCTCAATACTGAGTTGCACCAGCATTGCACCATCTGTCTCTTAGTATGTCAAAGTATAAAAATTCTTATGCCTGTCTCCACCCTTGCAACTACAACCTGCTGACTGAAGTACATTTGGATAAAATGGGGTATGGAAGTCAGCTGGTTTCACCTGGCCATTCTGTTTGGTAGAGCAGACCTTCTGCACATATCTTTTAATTAGCTGTGAATTGTTGGCAAGTTTCAGTGCATCAGTACTAAGAAAAGCCCATCAAGTGTAATTACACGAGTTTTAGATGGTAATGAAAGCATTAGATAATACAGCCTGTTTGCCAAATTAGCCATTTGTCTGGTATATCAGGGTCAGGTGTGTTGCTGGTAGAGAAAATTGGCTACAGCTTTGACCCCCAAGCCCAATCAAACTAGAAAAATGTTTTTGTCTTTAATTACACTGAAAATTTAGAAATGGAAAAGTGCAGCCAGTAAGCTTTTGGAAAACAGAAACCACAAAAATGTCACACATTCCCGAGAAATAGCAACACCTTAATTTGCAACTTTGCAAACAGAAGTGTAAAAGCACATCATGAGCAATACAGTAATTTTAAAGAAAGTAAAATTCTAAATGAAAACCAAAACATAATGAGTTTTTCCTTTGCCGTTGCTTCAACTCACCATCATGCTTCCTTAATTTGGCTTGTGTTTTTCAATATCTTGGTGACAAAAAACCAAGAGAAAATCAGACGGACAAAGAGGAACAATAATATAATAAACAGTATCACACTAGTTAAATAAAAATCATGAACAGGCTTTTTTATGAAAGAAAAAAAATGTTTTTAAAAGGCTAGTTTTCAATAGATAGGCTTGCTTGTGATTTATCTGGTCAGTGAGCTGCTGTAGGACCTAACATATAAATAGAAACTAATCTGTAACCTTATCTGAGAGGTGGGTAGTGGAGTACTGTAGTGCCCCTTGGCAGTTATTGGGGTGACATGATATGACAAGGATGTGTTGTGTTTGAGCATGTCTGATTGTGTTGGACCTGCCATCACCTGCTCTGCCTGAGCTGGTATCTATCCTGAGGCCATCGTAGCAGGTCACCGTCACACAGCTTTCTCATTTGTAATTGAGTTAGAATATGCTTTTGGTGTGGCAGTGCTTTGGTAGCCACTATAGTAAGCATGGGCACTTTATATACGTTTAATATAAGACTCTTTATTTGTAGCTAATTATTCATTTGACTTTATTTCAGGAAATAGGGCATTTTAGGTCTGAAGTCATAGGAACATCTGTGGTTCTGTGTAATTCATGAGATTAATCTAACACATTTTTGTTTAAACAGTTTCAAAAAAGAAATAAATTCAGCATTTCCAAGTCTCAGATTTGTAGACAACCACTGAAGTTGGCTTTACTGCGTCAGTTATCAGATGTACAAATTGCAGGTTTTACTGCCATATTCAGCAGCTGCTGATTATTCCCAGATGAACAAAAGTGTAAATAACAAGCAATAATTATATAGATAGATTAACATGTAAATAAAAAGGACAGTCAGAACATGAATGTTTTCATCTCTACACAAGGGGAAAAGAATCCACAATTCTGCACTTTGCTTTCTATCTTAAATTTATTCAGAAATTATTAATTTGTGGTTCTGGCACTATCATTTTAGGATAATGGCACCTCTGCATGTTGCTTTCATATGAATAAACAAATCAGTCAGGTTATTGTCTGGAAATACTTTGCCGTCTTGCTGCTGAATAGGGGAACCCTTCCTAACATGTCTATGGACCCTTTCTAATAGCAGACAGCTGTAAAAGATAGCTTGCAGGATTGATGGCTGATTGCAAAGGCTCATCACAACAGTGTAGCAAATGCATTAATTCATTCTAGAGATCACCGCCTGTCATAAATAAAGACAATTAGAAGCCCTTTGAACATGATCCTATACCAGCTCCCATTATACGCTTGTCAAATTCCCTTGCAGATAATCATTAATTTATGAAGCATGCCTGGCAGCAGCTTCCCTTTTTTGTTTACTAGCCAACACTTTTCTCTCTCATTGTCACACTAGAGAGACTATACAAGAAAGATATAAGAAATATCCTGGAGCATTTTCTAGAACATTGGTAAAGCAGGAAGCAGGTTATAGGGTATGTATTTAGATAATAAAAATGGGCCGCTTTCTTTGCCAATGTGTGTTGTGAGGCTTTTAAAGTCACATGCAGAGAGTACTGCTCATTTATGGGTCAGTTCATATAAAATCCATTAAACCTGAAGAAAGTTTCCACCTGACCCTCTCAGGATCAGTTAGAAAGTAACCCAGCTGCCATGGGGCAGTTGACTCCAGACAGGTTGTCAGTCTATCCAAAATCAGCTGATCGGAATTTAGCAATTTAGCAGCGCCTTAAGCACTCTGAGTGAACAAGAAGAGTAAAAAAGTGCTATGTAAGAATTAATTGGCAAAAATTTACCTCCATCTATGAGTGTGAGTATCCATCAATTTGTTAGAAGATGTAATTACATACTCATCAATGTATATTTATGAGTAAAAGAGGGTTTTTTTCTGTTAAATAACTTCAAAATTATTGACTGCACCTTTAATATTAATACCAGTTTTAAAACTAAATCAGTCTCTTTTTTATGAAATTGAGTCAAACGTTGAAAATCATCATCATTCCTCGAACATTAATTTTATATGATCTGTTACACAATATACACACATATGTCAGCTACATAGGTCACCCACTTTACCCTGGAAAAAAACTGACTCTGTCAACAACCAGCTCTTGACCATAACTGACCTTAAGGGTGTGATGCTTTTAAGTTTGATGGTGATGAAACACAAGAACAGTAGCTCACAGTCACCTTAAAACTCTGCATAGAGGTAAGGACAGACCCAGAGAGGATCCAAGAACATTGCCATACAGTTTTTTTAAACAGTAACATCAGCTGAGAATGAATAATGAAGCACCAGCTGCCTTTTAACTGATGTCCTCACTTTAAACTGATGCTTCAATCAGGACATGGCACTGCTGCATGACACTTCAAATCCTGTGGACCAAAAGAGCCCATTGAACTGATTTACTATAGATTATTGAAATAATTCATCAATGTTTTAACTGTCTATAGAATATACATGCACCATTAAACTTTTAATGGATGTAATATTAACGCTAAAAAACTTACTATTCCCTTAACACAAAGTCCAATTAAATACTATATTCTGTAATAGAACAAAACTCGTTACCAGAAAGTGCACATATTAGCAGATTGTAGTAATGGCTCAGTAGCTAAAAGATTTTATGCATGTAAACCACATGTGTTTGACTGGCACCGTTTTGATTTACTTAAAACTAAAAAGCAAAAGTCTTTGATGTGCATTATACATGAACATCAAACACAGAATCATCTCCATTACCGGTCTGACACAGAATAGAATCTTTCCCTGCACAAAATGGGACACATGGTGTCATTTCTTGGCATATACATCTGTTTGGAAGCAGAGTATAAATGCAGTGTGTTACAGATGAAGTGTTGTTTGATCCTAATGAGATGTTTGTGTCAAGTTGTGACAGGTGTACTGATTTTATTTTCATCTTTTTTTCATTATTTCAGATTAAACTGGCTGAGAATGCATTATGTTTTTCTAGTTCATCTCTGGTTTATAGTTAAAATGGCATCAGCAAACCACAGAATTAAAACACTGCCTCGTTTTCTACAGTACATTATACTCACCTATGTAAAAAAAACACTCCTGTTTGTCTTTGAGACAGTTGAAATAAAAATAGACCATTGGTATAATATTAAACTCTAATAATGCAAGTACACAATCATAGAAGTATTTCCTTTTAAAACACCTGATCATAGTGTAAAATAAACCCACATCCTACAGTATAATTATATATAATTCAGTGTTATGTATAATTAAATAAAAGAGATTATCCCTTTTCTTCTTTTTTTCAATTTCTTCAGAGCCGTGAACAAATGTTTAGGCACCGTGCCCAAGTTTTTCAGTGGTAGTAAAAACCTGCTGTTTTTTCTGGCAGCACTTTAGCTAAAATGTTGAAAATGCTTCTGTGAAAACAAACACTGCTGTACAAAAAAGGGGTAATATCAATGTCAGGAAAAAAATAATTATTATAATAATGAAAATTGTTTTGATGGGCCTCTAGAAGTTGATGCCAAAAGTGAATATAATTATTAGTATGTATAATTTTAAGGGACCCAATCAAGAGCTTCATTTGGTTTGGTTTAAACAGAAAAATGTTTTAGGTATTACAGCGGTCCTCCAGTTTCCATCCAGTTTCTTACTGTTTAATAGTAGAGTCTGGGACATGTAATTGATTCACATAAACATTGATTAAAATGCATTGTTATTTTTTTGTAGGGAGAGCGTGAACACAAAAAGCTCAGTTCAGTTTGTTCATGGCCAAAAATGGCCACCCCTTGTTTAGGTTTACAAAATGCTATAAAATTAATATATATTCATTTTTTTCCTACTTTTTATGACTTGATTCTTTGAATTAGCATCTGTGCTGTTCATCAAAATCAAAAATTCATTCAAATTCCGAATTTTAACCCTTTATATACCAGTTAGATCACACACACCTAAGGACTCATAAATAGAGAAAATCATAAAATCAATTTTTTTTTCCAAATAATACATTTCATCTGATTTCATTTCTAACCATGATGGTTAGATGCATAACAATAATTTACAGCATCAATGACTTTTATGCAAAATTGTTTTTTTGTGCAGTGGCAGATGAACACAAAAAGCTCAGTTCAGTTTGTTTGTGGCCAAAAATGGCCACCCCTTGTTTAGG
>VUQR01030876.1:0-11939 GCA_015108515.1 Hemichromis elongatus
ACCATCACTTAACTTGATTACATGCACTGCATACTTTCACTGATAGCAAAGAAAAAGAAACAGCCCAGGTCCTTACATGTGGACGCAGACTTGGCCAATAAAGTCGATTATGATTTCCTGTATTTGTGAGTGAGAGCTCTCACCATCGTTTGTTTGAGTCCCAAAGCCTTACAAATTGCTTTGTAATGTTTTTCAGACAGATAGATGTCAGTGACTTTATTCCTTTGCTGTTTCTTTGTTTAGAGGATGATAAGAATTTGTTTGTGGCCAGTAGTTTTTATATATTTATATTCTTTTTTAGTAACTTTGAGATCAGCTGTTAAACTACTAGTTAACTGAGGCTGAACAGGAAGATGTTAAATAATTGCAAAGGTTTGCCTTCATATTTATCATATGTGGGTATCTTTAGCAGATAATTTTGACGTTGACTTTTACAGGAATGTTAATAATGCAGTACCAAATCTGAGGCAAAGTTCTGTCATTTGGTTCAGATCCAGGTTTGAGTGGCCCACTTATTTCCTGAAATAATCCACTGGTTCCAGGAGGTTGTTTCGTCCTCTGTAATAGTCTCCAGTGATAGTTAGAGGCGTATTAAAGTCATGAGAACTCAATAGAAAATTGTAAGGGCATTTAGAACACAACAAACATTACATTACATGTAAAAGAAAACGTATTCATGTAACACTGTAAAGATACAAAAGTTTGTCCTGTGGATAAACGATATGAGCATTTGCTGAACTCAATTATTAGCAAATGCTCAGCAGGAAAAGAAAACATCTGCTTTCATTCTTTGTCTTAAAGTCTCATTCTGCTCAGAATGATCTCACAGAGCCACTCTTAATGAAAATAAAAATAAATGTTAAATAACTTTTAATCTGCACATGGGACACTGTCGGGCTTTTTTTTTTTCACTTCAACAAAAACAAACATCACACAGGGTTGTTGTTCAGAGCAGTAAATGACACAGACAGCGCAGGGAGAGGAAACAAAAGCCGGGATGCAGAGCTGGCTTCCGCATCCAGCTGCGAAAACAACAACATAAATCCTGCTCCCATCCATCTTTCTCTCCAACATTAGATCCTTCGCAAACAAAACGGAGGCGCTACAATTAGAGATTTACTACAACCATCTTGTCCGGAGTGTTGTCTACTGATTGTAACAGAATCCTGGCTTCATCTGCAAATCCTGATGTCGCCAGGACCGCAACAAATTTTCCAGTAAGGGAAGGGGTGGGGGCTCTGTGTTTATGGACTCCTGTGCGGGTGCCATAACAGCAGAACTATAGAGAGTCTCTCCTCACAGGACTTAGAGGCCATGTCCATTCAGTCCATTCAGTGCAGGCCCTCCTGTATGGTGTCAAATAGTGTTTGCCCCTTTCCTGTTTTCTTCTGTTTTTTTATGTTTGTCACCCTTAAATGTTTCAGATCATCCCAAAAATGTCAATATAAGACAACGATAACACCATTAAACATAAAATGCAGTTTCTAATTTAAGGTGTTTATTATTAAGGGGGAAAAAATTTATACCTATATGCCGATGTGTGAAAAAGTGATTGCCCCCTCAACCTAATACCTTGTTGGGCATTTGTTAGCAGCAAACAAGCGTTTGCAATAACTGGATAAATGAGTCTGTGGAGGAATCTTGGCCCACTCATCTTTGCAGAATTGCTGTAACTCAGGCACATTGGAGGGTTTTGGAGCATGGACCCCTTTTTAAAGGTCATGCCACAGCATGTCAGTTGGATTCAGGTCAGAACTTTCACCTTGCCATTCAGAGGTGGACTTGCTGGTGTGTTTTGGCTCATTGTCCTGCTGCAGAACTCGTGTGTGCTTCAGCTTAAGGTCACAAAGTTCATCAGCATCTGCTTGTTGCCTGTCCCAGATGGTCACCATCCCCACACGGGTCACGGTCAATGCACGAGGTCATAGGTCATCATCATGCATTGACCACATATATACAAATGTTCCTGAGCATTGCTCAAATATTGTTTCTGTTCCAGTTGGTTATAGTGACCATAATCTTGTAGGCTTGACCAAGAAAATGAAACCACTGAAAACTGCACAAAAGATTATTTTTAAGAGATCATACAAAAATTTCAATGCAGACAAATATATTAACGGCGCAAAGGAAATTTATTGGACTGACATCTGCCTCGAGCGTGACCCTGATAATGCACTATCTATATTTATTGAAAACTTTGCTACCTGGCTGACAAACATGCCCCCTTAAGAAAATGTACTGTTAAAAAGAACCTTGGCTAGATAATGAGCTTAAAGCTGCAATATTACAAAGTGATGCAGCAAAAGCAAAAGCACATAAGTCTGTCAGCCCACAAGAGAGGGCGAGATATCGTAAGTTAAGAAATTAAGTAACTAAATTGAATAGGTGGAAGAAGCGAGTATATATAGTAAGAAGGTGTGGATAGTTTTAAATAACATAATGGGCAGACGTATCAGTCTGCTACCTGTTCTAAGTAAAATCATGGAGAGGGTTGTATATGAACAAATTCAACATTACTTAACAGAAAATCATCTACTCACTCAGTGTCAACATGCTCACAGACACTCCACCTGCTCAGCTCTTACTCATATGACAGATACCTGGTGTAAACATCTAGATGATGGGAATCTGATCAGGGTGGTATTCTTGGATTTCAGCGCTGCATTCGATTCGAATCATGATCTCTTGATAGATAAACTAAAATGTTATGGATTTACACCAGCGGCTTGAAAAGTTATTTGTCTGGACGAAGACAAAAGGTTTAATATAACGGTTATTTCTCCGAGGGTCGCCACATGAACTGTGGTCTAGCCCAGGGCAGCTGCCTCGGCCCACTTCTCTATTCAGTTTTCACCAACGACCTGCCGTATGTCTCGGATAAATCTCATCTTGTCTTGTATGCTGATGATTCCACCATGTTTTATTCAGCCAGTGGCAACTCTGAACTAACCTGCGTATTACAACAAGACTTGCTGAACGTGTCTGACTGGATAAGTAAAAACAAGGTGATTTTAAACGTATATAAATCCAAGTCTATGTTGGTTGGAAGTAGAGTACGCTTAGTCAACAGCTGGATCCGTATTAGAACAGGTCACCCAGATTACATTACTTGGTGTTACCATACATCACCAGCTTTCATGGTCTCAGCACATCGACTCTTTGACTAAGAAACCGGGACAGGCCATAGCTATGGCTGGGAAATGCTCCTTTTACATCACTTCTCTAATTATGAAATACGTCATTAATGCACTGGTATTATCTCATCTAGAGTACTGCTCAGTCATTGGTCAGCAGCTAATAAGACAGATCTTAACAGACATCAGTTAGTTCAGAATAGGGCGGCCAGGTTAGTGTTAAGGTGTCCAAACTATACAAAGGTTGAAAAAATGCATGAAAAACTTTCTTGGCTTCTTGTAAAAGCTAAATTATAGTGTGGCTTACCTGTATTTACAAAGAAAGCAATACTGTTAAACACACCCTATTTTTTTTTCTGCTCAGTTGCAGCATCCAGACGAAATACAGAATCAAAATAAATTTTCAACAATCCGCAATTTTCCTCGAGTTTAAAGCAACTTTTTGGAAAGTTTTGTTATATTTAGAGCATCTTTTCAGTGGAATAAGTCGCAATCAGGGAATTGGCTTCTATTTACAATCTTAAAAATCACTTAAAAGCCTATTTAAGCAGCTTTGAATTGTTGTAAATTGTTGAGAGGGCGATGTCATTTGTAATGGAAATCTGTGAATTTTGTCTCAATGTTATTGTTATTTACATGATCATATTCTCACAATTGTAAAACCTCTGTGGATATAAGACACAAATCATGTTGAATTTGCACCCATTTGATTTAATTTCTTTGTATAATATTATAATTGATTGTATTTGATGGTTTGGGCCTCAGGAAGACTAGCAAACACTGCTGTGGAAGCTAATAGGGGTTCCTTATAAATAAATAAACAAATAAACAAACAAAGAGATCGCCAGACATTCTTCTTGCCAAAAGTCTTGGGGATCATCAAGACGTTTTATGGCAAAACTGAGACGAGCCTTTACGTTCCTTTTGCTCAGCAGTGGTTTTGGTCTTAGAGCTCTGCCATGCAGGCCATTTTTGCCTAGTCTCCTTCTTATGGTGGAGACCTGAACACTGACCTTAACTGAGGCAAGTGAGGTCTGCAGGGATTTTGGATATTGTTCTGGTTTTTTTTTTGTGATCTATTGGATGAGTCGTCCCTGCCACTCTTGGGGTAATTATGGTCAGCAGGCCACTCCAGTGGTTCAATATCGTTCCCTACTCTATTCAAGCCTTCTTGTCAACTAATCAACATTCGGCAGTAGCATATGTCATGCGCTTCCAGCAACGTGCAGTCAGGATCTTGGAGAACTTGCACGTCTTGCCTGACGGGTGAAAACCCCTCTACAACCACAATTTTGTATGCAGACTAGAAATCAAACTTTACAAATCCCATGTCTGATAAGAAACAATGAAAACGTTACTAAAGTTTAAATGACATTACAACATTATTAATTTTTTTCTATTACATTCAGAAGTTACTGTAAATACCTTTACTGTAATGTGGAAGGTTGCATCTAAACAACTTAGTATCATCTTTCCTCGTTGCTCTTCAATGTCAAACTAGTCATGCTTTACTTTTTGTGATCTTTCCTCAGGAAAGATGTTCCTCCCAGTCTTCCATAGTCCTTACGTGCACTTCATTACATAATGCTCATATTGTACTATGAGCATTATGACATGAATATAATATGATAACCACCACTCTGCATTTAATCATTAGTTATTATTAACTCTTAGGGTCTCTTCCATAGTCGTTAAAGGTCACTGCATGTGGCTGCCCCTTCATCCGCCTGGTTCTCCCAAAGGTTTCTGCCTGTTAAAAGGGATTTTATACATTTTCACCAAAGAGTTGGGTTTTTTTGTATTTACTCTGTAATATTCAATAGTCTTTGTTCTATAATATACAGCGCCTTTAGCAAAATACCCAAGGCCAGGCCAGCAGGTATTTCTACAGCAGGCTACCTAGTATGAGGATTTTGAATTTTGTCAAATATCACAGGTCCACAGAAAAAGAGGAAAAACAAAACCTGAGAAAATAAAAACAGAAGTCTGTATACTTTAGAAATTTTGGGGGGGTCCTAGCTTGTCCTGTGGTTTTTGATCGCATTGTTGTAATTACTGGGTTTTTTTCTTGTTCTACATTTTGTTCTAGAAAATGTAAAACCAAATTTATAACAGCTACACTGGTAGCTGATGTACACAACAAAAGCTGTACATTAACTTAAACTTGGTGAACTTTTGGTAACAAAACTACTCGTTTAAGTAAAAAGAATGGAGCAAACAGAAACTGCATGAGATATAATTCTAGATTTCACAATAATTAGTCTAAAATAAAAAACAAAACAAAATGAATAATGGTACCTGTTACAGCTAAAGCCTCTGTCCAATGGAGGAAACAAACAATAAATCAAAGATCTTATTTTTACAGTAAATTTAACACGGTACACTGTGTACTGAGATGGTTTCCTATAGAGGTCTTTCTTCTCACAAGACAGAATGTAATGTACTATATCAACTAATGTAAAAAACCATGCTGTCACTACAGTCATTACTTGTGCCAAAGACTGAGAAACTACAGAAGTCCGCTATCACCACTGAAAGAAATGCTGTACTATAAGTTTTATGTTGCATATATATCACAGGCCACTCTACAACAGCTTTACACAGACCTGAAAATTTAGGTTGTAGCCTGAGGCATTTATCATGCCTATGACTGACAGCTTATACAATTTTACTGAACTTGTCGAACTTGAGCCAGTGTAAAGATATAAAAGACCTTTGACTCATTTTAAATAACCTCTGAGCGCCAACCAACACAAGAACAGATGTTAGCTAAAACCATCGTTGCTTGAATGGGCATATTCCACCTAAATAAGTTACATTTTCTTTACTGACCCAACTTTTCATCCCAAGGTTCTTCAGGTGATGTGAAAAAGTGCATTCTGGTGTTCTGAAAAAGGCAAGATAATGTAATAATGTTATTTTGCCTGCTTTTAGGAAACCCGCTAAGTGTAGCAAGCAACTGCAGCAATGAAATGTAAATCACAAGGCAATTGTGACGGGTTATTTCAAAATCCTGAGTATTCTGTGTCAGAAATCAGAGTCAGAACCACTCAAAATGTAAACCTGCAAACATAGTTTTAGACTCACTATGAGTCAGATCTGCTGAAGAGATTATTGTTTAAAAAATCTCAAACTAAAGTAAGAATTTCCAGTTATGAGATCTGGTGTAGATACGCTTTCAAAGAGTATCCAGCCAAAATTTTGGTTTGTCAAAGGATGTTGGGGAAAGATATAAAGTTGTATGACAGCAGCATAGCTTGTGAAACTGAGAGCCATCTCATTTTAAATGGTGAGTAGTTTGTGTGGATGAGAACCACGATGTTAATCACTCTGCAGAACAGCGAGAGTAAAGAGAGGCAGTAAAAGTGAAGATTAGTATCATACGTGGATTGATTTCTATATTTGCTAAGGAATCCAGTTAATCCTGGACTTAAACATAAGTGTAAAGTGCTTTAATATTTCTTATAAAGTCTATGTTTGAAATGAAAGTCTAAGAACTTTAGACTACAAATTAAAATTTTTACCTGACATTCATAAATCATTTTATTCAATTTACATCCAGTCCATTAGAATAATTTATAAGCACCAATTAGCCTAAAATGCACATCTTCGGACTGTGGGAGGAAGAGAGAGTAGCTGGAGGAAAGCCACCCAGGCACAGAGAGAATATGCAAATATCACAATGAGAGGCAACAGCTGAGGCTCAAACCAAGAACCTTCGTGCTGTGAAGTGGCAGTGCTAACCACGCCACCTGTCTGCTGTGTGCACTTTTAAGTACTGTCAAAACTGAGCTTCATAGAACCTTGTATGAGCACACAGGCCCTTATTCGTGCACACACATACACACGTGCAAACACTGACACACCCCCTGACACACCAACATTTGACTAGCTGACACAATGACACGGCACATCTTGGGACATTTCTGAAGGAAAGTCATGCAGATTTATTCCTCCTATCGGTCAAAAGAAAGAGAAGGAAAGGAAGTTGTCTGGAACAAGAAAGAGAAAATCCGAGTGTAAATAGAGAGTCAAAAAAGAGCGAATAAGAAGTTAAACCGAATACATTAAAAAATCAAAGAAAAAATAAAGTGATGCACAGAAAGAGAATAAGGATGTTGTATAGGACTTTTGGCCTGTGAGGAGTTGTATTTGTCCGTGAACGCCCAGAAGGCCTTTTCACAACACATGCACATATACACACACGGCGTGGCCTGTGGTCGAGCTGTGTGCTGTGTTCCATAGAGTGAAAGGACAGGTGTGTATTCAAGCAAAACCTCGCTCTGTGCCACTGTCAGTATGTATGTCAGTGTGTGTCTGGTTGAGGGTAGCTTTGACTAAAGGTTGAGCTCTTATGCTTATGGATGTGCACTCAATGTCGTGCACAAATTTTCCTCTCTCACTTATGCACACAAACAAACTAGGATGAAAGCTGTGACAGTGAACACACACTCTTACTGTGTATTTATGTGACACATGCACACGCACACACAGATACATTTATATGATTGGACAAGCCAGTGTCATCCCTCTGAAGTTGTGTTGCTCTCTCGCTTTCTCTGTCTTTACTTCTAGCATAGAAGCGGTCTTGCAAGATAGGACATTTGCATGTGACAGTACATACAGATATGGGAGTAAATGTGTGAGCAAACAAACATAATGCCTTTAAGGCAAAAATGGTTATTTAGTTTTCTCTTTCAATGCACTGTTAGTGCACCCTGGAGTTCAGCACCTATAGTTAATTGCTACATTGTTAGGAAAATCTGAGACAGTTTGACAGTTACAAAGAATACCTTAGCAGTGTCTTTGTCTTTCAGATGCACGGAAATAAATTGGCTAAGGTCTTGATCAAGTGGAAAGTCCTCATTAATTTAAATTACCCCTCCATGAATTGCCACCTTACCGCGGTGGGGAGGTTTATGTGCCCGCGGGGTTATGATGTTGGGGGGCTTCTGCTTTTCCCCCTGGTAGGGTCTCCCAAGGCAATTTGTTCCTGGGTAAATTCCCAGACATGAGCGATGAAAAAGCAAGGGAACTGCCTAACCTGCCTGGGATAGTGTTATCAGCACCATGCCCAGGGAGGGAGCTTGATGTAGAGTGCCTCGTGGCCAGGCCTTACCCCACAGGGCCTTAGAAGCACCCAGCCACCTGTAGGGCCACCACTCACATAAGTCACCAGTTCCAATTTGGACTGGCCCTGGATGAGAGGCGGTGGGTCCCTTTGGTTTGTTGCCTGTACATTTGGGGTTTTTGTCAGTGGATAAGAGGGTTTATCCCTGTGCCTTTGGACTGGAGAACAGCTCCTGAATGTTGCTTCTGTATATGGGTTGCGCAAAAGTTTAGAGTACTCAGCATTCTTGGAGTGACTGGGTGGGGTGCTCAACAGTGCTCCATCTGGTGACAGCATTCTCCTACTAGGAGACTTCCTCTAAGATTCTACTTAGAGGAAGCAGAGTCTGGTGATGAGGGAAATGACTGCCCCTTCACTAGGAGCAATGTCACTGAGGCAGTTAAACAATGACTTGGTGACCGGGCCCCTCGAGTGGATGAGGTTCTCCCTGAGCTCCTAAAGGCCCTGGATTTTGCAGGCCTGTCCTGGTTATCACATCTTTAAAGCATCACATAGATTTCTGGGGTGGTTCGTCCTATAGTTGAACTGCACTTACAGGAGGAACAATGCGGTTTTCACCCTGGTCATGTAACACTAAACCAGCTCTTTATCCTATTAAGAGTATTTGATGATACATGGGAATTTGCCCAACCATGTGTTTTGTGGACTTGGTGAAGGCATCTGAACACGTCCCTTGGAGTATCCTGTAGGGGGTGCTTTGGAGTATTGGGTGTCTGACCCTTTGCTACGAGCCATTTGGTCCTTCTTGCAGAAGTTTGTTCCACATTGCTGAAAATCAGTTAGACTCATTCTTTGGTGTGTGTTGGCCTCTGCCACGGCTGTCATTTGTACCATTCGTAGTTTTATTGACTGAATTTCTAGGCATAGCCTGATGGAGGAAGGTTTCCACTTTGGTGGCCTCAGAATCTTATCTTTGCTTTTTGCAGACACTGTAGCTCTGTTGGCAGTCCCCAGCTCGTGTTAAAGCAGTTCCCAGCAGAAGTGTGAAGCAGCGAGAACAGACTCAAGGCCATTAAATGGTTCTCAGCTGTAAAAGGGTGCCTACACTGGGTAAGGGACAAGTTACCGCCCCAAGTGGAGTAGAATATAAATATTTCAGGGTCATGTTCACAAGTGAGGGGAGAAATGATCAGGAGATAGATGGATCAGTTTTGTGTTTGCAGTGATGTGGAGCTGGCAGACACCGTTGTAGTCCGTTGTAGTAAAAAGAGAGAGGAGCATGAAAACAAAGCTCTTGAGTTTGGGCATCTGGCAAGGATGCCTCCTGTGTGGTTCCTGGGTGAGGTGTTTTGGGTATGTCTAAGTGGAAGGAAGCCCTGGGGCAGAACCAGGACACACTGGAGAGATTACCTCTCTTGGCTGACCTGGGAACATCTCCGTGTTCCCCTGAATAAGGTGGAGGAGGTGGCTAGGGAGACAGGTCGGGACATCTTTAAGCTAATGTCCCCAGAACACAGCCCCAAATAAACAGAAGAAAATACATGGATTGAGGGATTAAAATTACATTTTTAAATGATGTTCTTTCATTTTCAACAAGATATCAACAAGTTTGATTTGCTACATCTACCATTAGTGTTGTTCTCATTGTCATTTTTGGATTTTTTTTTTTTTTTACCATCATATTCAAGCACTATGATCATCAAAAAATGTCTTTGTGTATTAAGGCCTACATAGTGCAACAAAGACACCGGTACAGCCCAGGGGAAACACTTCTGTTCCAATACTCATATCTAATTCTAGTAGTCAGAGGATTATATTGAGCACAATACAAAAAAATAAAAAATAAAGTATAAATATTTTACAACTAAGAAAACTACTTTTTAAATGCAATTGGCAACACTTGTAATAGTTGCTGCCCATGCAGAGCAGTGTGAGAGAAAGTGGATGGGAGAGTGAGGGCCACTGGTCTGATGAAGAAAATGGAGGTAGATTATTTTATACATTTTCTCTCATCTACTTTTCCAATAATCATTTTATTAAATTGTGTTCCTTAGTTTGTTGTAGTTAACTGTATAGTAAATTTTAATAATGACCATTTCAATCTGTTTCACGCTGAGCACTGTGTTTTTGACACTTTTATTTCAGCATAACTAATATACTTTATAATACGTATTAGAGTATAATTATAATATAAATATGTATATAATTATATTGTATGTGAATACATTCAGAGTGTAATTATGTGTACATACAAATACTGTTGATACACAAAATTAGGGGGTAATAACTCAAGTTTTTATACAAAAGTAGTACGCTGTAAATTTACAGTACTCTTAATACTGTGCAGACCATAATATTTAGTAGCTTAACTTTGTGTTTTCACATTATTACTACACGTTTTGTGTTTATGTGCATCCTGGTTGTTCCAGTTTTTACTGGCATTCTTATATTACATTCAAAAATGTGAGAAGCACTCATCTCCCTTTCCTACTTGCTTTCATCTGTGTCTTCTATCGAACCCTTTTGTGATGGAAATGAAGAGCCAGCGAATCTCCTTCTTCCTCCTTGCATTGAAAAACAAAACGTGTTTTTTATCGTAGATGATTTTCCAAGCACAATCATTATCTCTATGCGTTTTTGTTCCATACATGACCCAGAGACTGGTTAGCAAAATTGTTATGGTCTTCAGTAGTTTGTGAAAGAAACCACTTGCCAACTACTCACCGAGTGATACACTAAAAAAAAAAATAAGTTGGGGCTGTTTCATAATATTTAAAATCATATCCTACTTCCTCAACTGTTTTTCTTTTGCTATGGAAAATTTACGGTGGTCTGCACTTCTACACCTTATGTAAAACTGGAATAGCCGTTAAGCGAGTGCAGACATTTTATACATCTGAATTTTACTGAGAGACTGTTTGAAGGGAGCGTGTTAAAATCAGACTGAATCAACATGATGCTTTCATGCAATCTTATATGAATGGAATATGTTTGATTTACTTGTAAAAATTAATTAGCAAAGGAAAGAGAAATAAAGGTATTTTAACACATGTACCCAAAAAAATCAAGTAAATCAAAGGACAAAACTACATTCAATCAACATGTTTTTCTTTTTTTCAGTGGAATCTTATGTGAATGAAATACATTGGATTTAATAGTAAAAATGAAATGAGAGAAAAAAGTATGTTCTTAAACCGCATTCCAATCATAAATAGTAAATGAACTGGTTCTTATATAACACGTTCATTTTACACAACTTGCTTATTTATCTATTCACTAGTGGTGGGCGGATCGATCCAAATATCGATAGTATCGATACCAACTCGGCATCGGTATCGGATCGATACTAGCCTTGTGAGATCGATTCTTTACTTTAAGTTATCCTCTTGTTTTGCAATGCCGTGCTTTCGGCAAAGATGAAACAGCCAGGTCGCCGGACTCGCCGCTCCTGTGTCAGCGCAGAGCAGGCACACTTCGCTCCCCTTCCCCCCTCTTGTGTTTAGATGTTGTGCTGTCACATAAAGTGACTTTGAGCTTTGAGCCATATAGCAAGCAGCGGCGGTGCTGCAGTCGTGGAAGTGAGCCGGGGCTCACAGGCAGCTGGACAGGCGGTCGGTGTTGTGCCAAAAAGCGATCGCCTGCCAAAGACTGATTTCAATGTTTCTGTGTGTTTTTGTGTGTAATATCTTTATACATGTTGGTAAATAGACTTCAGTGAACGGGGTTATATATAA
>VUQR01030877.1:0-17182 GCA_015108515.1 Hemichromis elongatus
TAGGTTAACAGGTAACACCCAGAGCTGCTATTCTATCTATCTATCTATCTATCTATCTATCTATCTATCTATCTATCTATCTATCTATCTATCTAACTACCTACCTACCTACCTACCTACCTACCTACCTACCTACCTACCTACCTACCTACACACAAGCAAGCACATAAACACACTAACACACATGGAGAGGGTCAGGGTCTCGAAACACAAGATTTCTGTTGTCTTTGTTTGTCGTCAGCACCTTCTCAGGCGGTTGAGGTTTCGCCTTCTCCGGAATCAGCCGTGCGCTGCAAGGGGGTCCGTCTATGTGTGTTTGCGTAGCAGAGTCTGTAAGGTATATTGTGTCCCTGTATGTGTGTGTCTGTCTGTGTGTGTGTGCTGAGGAGGAGGTGGAGGGCTCAGTAGCTGCAGGGCCCTGTATTGATGTCCGCTGCTTCCCCCCCGAGGCCCAGCTCTGTGGGATAGTGTGTCAGTAGGACAAAGGCATGGCGCCATCCGTCCTGCTCTACGGGCCAGTAACTAGAATTAATTACAAACCAATCGAATCTGCTGCAGCCAATTGGTAAACTAATTGGTAATTTCAGCTGCCCATCTAGCCATGGATGGGCATCTAGCTGTGGCCATTGGTGCTGGTGTTCTGGGTGGAAGCCCTTCAGATGGACTTTTGTAGCCTGTCCCAGACAAAGCAAATCTTTTAACTTTAGGCCAAGCCAAGAGCTCAGTTGTTAGAGTGTTACAGAAACAACTGGTGACAGCTTTGGTTCACTCCTGGTTCCCTTTTCTGCTTGTCAGCATTTTTTATGTGAAGGGTGTGGCTTGATTCACAAGTTTTGTATTTGAGTGGCACAAAAAAAACCCCCAAATCAATATCTCAAAATAGGAACCAACAGCTACCCTAGAAAAAGACATACTGACATTCAAATGGTTCAAATGATGATTACTATTCCATCTTTTGGATATTTCTCTTTCAAAAGCTTTAGAGGGTCTCACTGTTTCTAACAAAAATTCTATTGAAACACATTAAAAACATTTCTTCAAAACTTTGGAAAGACTTACTTACTGTCTTACCTCTGCATGTCCAGCCAACTGTAGAATAAAATTGGTGTCAGATTAAATTTTTGAGATATTGAGACATACTATCAGTCATACTGACCCCTTTGTGACAAAATGTGTTTTTTGTAATTGGGTGAACTAACAATTTCAAATTGGTCCAGACCTCTCAAAGTCACATCTTATTTAGGCAGAGAGCACCAGTCAGGACATGCTCCAGTGGCCCTTGCCTGCCCATGCATCTTGTTGCTTGTGTTGTAGAAGTGGTCGACACGAGCTTCAGGTTACAGCCCACTCCGACGTGGCCTAATGATAGGGCACATGATAGAGCTACTGCTCCCACTGATCCCATCTCGACATTCCCCACAAATAACCCCATTAGCTGGACTGGATGCCCCAGTCTGTTCAAGAATTCCCCAACCCTGGGATAAATAAAGTATATCTTATTTTATTGTTTTTTCTCTAGCCTTAGTAATAGATATAAATGAACCTGTGAAATCGTCTAAGATCAAGTTGTTCAAGACAAATAGTTATTTCTTAAAATAGTGCAACAGTGCTTGTGGTTTTCTCCTGGTGACCTCATTTCTCACTCAAATGTCAGTCCTGCCTTTGATTGACTGAGAAAAGTCCCCAAAAAGGACAGTTGTCTGTGTTTCAGTCAGCCGTCAACATGTCTGGCTCTTGCCGTTTGGGAGGAAGTGCACGAGGGAGGATGAAAGGCATGTCAAGGTGCCAGGTTTCTGGAAGAACATCAATCTCCCAATTAGGCCTGAAATAACCTGGCCTGGCCTGACACTTCCTGTGTGCCTGAGCATGATAAAATGAAAAAGAGGGTGGGAATGCAGGATGCAAAAAGGAAAGTGTGAAGGATGAAAAATGAAACTGAAAGGAGGAGAGTGGAATGAGCCCTGGACCTGTCTGTAAAATGGAACAAGTGAGCCCGTATTATGAGTCCCTGGAATACAAATATGCAGTCTGCTCTGGTGCAGATTTTTTAAATGCTGAAATTTCAGAAAAATGGCTATACTAAAAAATAATAAAATAAAATTTATGAGAAAGTTTAGGATATTTATATGTCCAAATGACACATCTCTCATGGATTCAAGATGAAGTTCTTGGTAACACGTTAACCGTTTTAACCTTATTTTCCATTAAACTTATAGATAATGCTCAGTTTTTATCCCCAAACCCTATAAGGTTGTGGGGCAGTTCCAACTGTAGGAAAACAGCAACTTAGTCACTTGTTGGAAAGGCTTTTAAAACAGATGGGTGTGGCTTAACACTGACTGGTGAAATTTAGGACACCAGCAACAGTTTTGGCTTCCTCCAATGGTGGCGTTAACTTGGTTTCAAAACGGACATTGTCATCCAAGCTATCATAAAATTATCTTGTTACCCTGTGGGTCTGATGTAGATTAAATTAACAGTTATTTGAAAAAAGAAAAACATTCACACCATTTCATGCCTACTGCTAACTCATTCAGGTTTAATGGCAGCTAACAACAATTAAAATGTGTTTGCTAGTCGCAATAAATTGAAACTATTTTACAAGTTAACCCTAAGCTAACCCTTGAGCAGCAATATATAAGTGTTATATAACATGGTTTGCAGAAAAAGGTGGATTAGTGTGTCTCCTGAATCTGATTGTTCCTATCTTCTCCAATAGCTAAATGGCATTTTCGCACATGATTAAAAATGTATGTCAGCCTTCTTATCTGGTAGGTGTAGAATTACTACGTTAGCTTTTTACTTCTTCACCTCAATTCTTTGATGATGTGATAAACAATCCAACAAGACACTGAAGTCTTGGTACCAGTCTACGGTGGCCCCTAGAGACAAAGCACGTACAAACTCCAAAACACAATGGAAGTGCTCCAGGACGGTAGGGGCAGTGTTGAGCTTTTCTTACCTAGCGGCTACACAAGCCAGGAAGTACCAACGACTGAATTCGGTGTGTAGTAGTAACAGGTAAGTGAACATTTTGTTTAAATTATTTGAATATATATGAGTGTGGTTGTTCTATCCTTGCAGGTGTTTTCCACTGGTATCCAACTCCGTGTGTTTGCAACAAACTGCCCCTAGCATCCTGGAACACTTTCATTGCGTTTTGGAGTTTGCATATATTTTGGATTTTGTATGTGTTTTGGAGTTTGTACATGCTTCAGAGTTTGTATGTGCTTTTTGCAGTTTGTACATGTTTTGGAGTTTGTATGTGCTCTGTCTCTGGGGACCACCATACCAGTCACCATGTTAGGACTTCAGCTAACTAGAAAAAAAGAAAAAACATACTCTCAACACACACACACACACACACAAACACACACACTCACACTCACGACCTCTGTAACTTCTGTCATAAACACAGGTGGTCAATGGACTAAGCAGTATTTCAAAGTAATCCACCAGTTTATTGGCTTAAACAGAATGACCAGTACACCCATAAATTGATTAAGACATAAAAGTGCAAGCTTTTAAGTAGGTACCCCTCCCCCAATTTGTGCTTTCAGCACACACTGTACATTGATTACCTTACTAGTCCTTAGCATGGGTTCTAGTCTTTTTGTTTCCCCCAAGAGTAATAACTCAGTTTACTGATGTGGAAATGCATTTTACATTAGCTATTTTGCAGTATTACAAAGATTCCCAATGGGGTAAGTTAGTAACTGAGAGCTCTACTGACCATCATAGATACCAGTCATATATTTCACCAAAGATTTCTATTAATATTAACTGCGCTTAAAAGCAAAGACCTATATTGGGCAGGATATATGGCCTTTAGATCTTTGATCTTGAGATGTCTGTGAATTTAACTCTTTTTCACAGTAAAAAAAACCCCCAAAATCATGCCAGATTGCAAACGCCTTCATTTACAGCGTTCAGCAACACAAGAAAATGTGACCTGACCTACCCTAAATTTTCCAAAATTAGTGTCCACAGAAATGTCATGAATGTAAGCTGGTTTTACTGAGATCACATGTTAGAGTTTCTGGCTTGTAAAGACTTGTGTTCACACATCAAACACTGCTCAGAGCATAACAGCTGAGGTCAGTTTTAGGGTGGAATTTCTCAGAGCAGGAGTGAGATCAAGAGTTTCCACAGATTAAGTTAACACTGCTGATCTGTGCAGGATAAACAGGAATCGCAAACCTTATTAGAGGCACATTCCCTTCTCAGATGCCCAGTCTGCACTGTTAGGATCTCCTAGTTAGGCCAGTGAAACAAGATGGATGATCAATGGCTTGTCTGAAAATCATTTGTTTAATCTGATTTGTAGGGATTTTCTCTCCTTCAGCAACGGAAACGGTGGACGGCTGGGAGAGAAAAACTGTGGTTGGAGTCTGCTGAAACATTGGTTCAATATGGACATTATTCTGAAACTTGACACCACAGGAAATAGATATTGATCATGATTACCATTTACTCACTGTGTGGCTGCATGAGAGGCAAAGCAAGGCCTACCAAGATGTTAGTAAAGATGGCACCATTAACTCTTAGTCCTCTAAGAGACAAGTGTATCTTTAAAAATTAAATCCAATGATAAGGAAAAACATTAAAAGACTAAAACAAACAATGAAAAAAACATCTACCTACAGTTCTAACTGTATGTCTAATACCTAAATAAAGAAAAGTATTTGTTTTACTTTTTTACTTGCAGGCTGCCAAGTCTAACAGTTTCTGTTTACCTTACAATATAAAGAGTCTTTCAGAAATCCTGAAGAAGAACTTAGAACTTAGCAATTAGACCATAAAACTGTTCAGTTAAGTTCAAGTTTATTTAAACAGCACTAAATCACAACAGTCAGCTTCTGGTAAAGACAATGAATCAGAGAAAAAACATGAACAATCAAAATAATCTCTATTAGCAAGCAATAGATGACACCAAAAAGGAAAAACTCCCTTTTAACAGGAAGAAACTACCAGAAGAACCGTTAAGAGGGAGCCATCTGCCATGAGCAGTTGGGGGTGAGGGGAAGAGATGGAAAAGGGAGAGCAGAGGACAAACAAAGACTAAAAATTAATTTAACCAAAAATTCTTTGCTTGGTTAAGAACCAGATGGTGTTTCCACAAGCTTGAAAGCTTTATTGTTTCTTCTTGTTCAAGTATAAGGCAAGATAATTCACATATTTAAATCACATCTGTTCATATGTACAAATCACATTTTAGACATTTTATCACTATTTCACAAAAAAACACATTCATGCCATTAGCAGGTGATGTAGCCATATCCTCTTCTTCTCTGAGCTATTTATGAATCTTCTCTCTTCTGGTTTTTACATTATTCAGATCCCCAAAATCTAAAACTGTGCCTTTCAGTTTCTGTTAGTGTCTGCATTTTTTCTTTATCGGGATGCTGAACATACCTGTGATGTTGAAAAATTTATTGGAGGGGCCAAATGCACCAACCAGTCATGCATGTAAAAAGAACAGGCTAATGCCCTTTTAGAGTTGCCCAGCTAGCCATGATAACAGCCAGACTGGTTTCCTGGGGTAATGTTTCATGAAGGCTCTCCTCTGTTGCATCTATATTTTTGCATGGAAGGTGCTTCATTCCTTGAGTCTACCACCTCCAGTCCCGGCAACCCCCTTTGAAGTTCAATCAGCAAAGTATATATACATTATACATATTCTTTTAGGCAGATACCCTATAAAGATACATATGATCACATTTAGTTGAGACAGATACTGTATATACAGTATATTTCCAACAGTCTCGTCCAGGGAATTCCATCAGCATTGATTTGGACAGCAGATGAACAGGCTGCACAGGATGGGAATATGATGAAGAAGGCAGAGAATTTACAGGGAGGGAATACTATACTATAATACTACTATAAACTGTAAGAAATATAGCCTTGATGGAGAGTGGTGTGTGAGGAAAGACAGAAAATGTGTGCATGTGTGTCTGCGTGTCTTTCAAGACACACAGGGAGAGGAAGGGGATGGTATCAATAGAACAGATCAATACAGTATAAGAAATAAGAAAAAGTGTGTTTGTCCTGTTTGGGTTGTTCCTTATTCTCATGTCTCCTTGTGAAAGATGAGAGTTTCTCACAATGTGCTGTGTAGAATGTGTGGCCTGGAAGATGATGTTTAACTCAAGAATAAATCTGGATAGGTCCTGGGACATTTAAATTTAGTGTTCAATTGCACAATGCACAGCTATCGTTGCTGAAGTTATTCTGAAATATATAATAACATTTATGCTTGCAGCTATGTGAAGTTGAAAAAGCTCCCATGACTAATGCAAGAGTGTGCTTCTCCTCTAGTGGCCAACTCACAACTCTTTCATCCACCACATGATACACATTGGCAACAAATATTTTTTCTTTCATTGGAAGAGAAGCTTTAGTAAAAATGTTATATTAAATTTAAAGCTCACACAACTCTGTCTTGATGATGTTGATTTTTTTTTTTTACTTCATTGCAAAAGTGGTTCTACAATAGTCACCATTACCACAATCTTCAAGGAAACTTAAGACACTTAATTTGGTGTGGCTAATTACGGAGTTTAAATTATAACATCTTTTAAACTGTATGGTAAATGGAGTCTTACAGTGTCATGAAACATATATAAGCAAACTCCCAAGTTGCCATTCAGCGAACCCCTTAGCCCTGGGCTGGTGAGATATTTTAGACTGAGCAGGGTGAGAGATGAGATTGAGGTGGTGTGGGGATTGGGTTTAGTCCCTCAGGAGACTGTGACGCCTAAACAAATTCGATAACCTAACCTCGTTACCCCCAAGTTGCATGGCACTGGCCCCCATAATACCCCTCCGCTTTCAAAAGAATAGCTTCAGCACACAGAAGAGACAAGCTGTGCATTATTTACACACTGATGTGCATGCGTGTGCGCACAATGAATGACACAAGTGCACGCATATACATGGAGTATAATGAATGAGTGGTTGTGGATGGATAGCTATGTGCACTTAGTGCCTGGTGCAGCTAGTCTCAACTGTAGATGATGAATTGTCAGAAGCATGTAGTAGAAGCTGACAGGCCCTAGATCAGGCGGGAGGAGACGAGAGGAGAGAGGGGAGAGGAGACGAGAGGCTGTAAAAATGGAGCAGCGTACTCACTAGTAAGCTGTGTAGGAGAGCTGAGGAGAGAAGATGGTTGTAGGGAGAGATTTGGAAGAGAAGAGAGAAGTGAGGGAGGACTCCGTGGGGAAGGTGATGAAGCATGCAGCTCAGGTTTCCTGTCTCTGATGTAAGGCCAGCCTGGATCGATGGCTCCACTGGGGCCTTGCCAGCACACTCCAACCTGCCTGCTCTCTGCAACTCTCACTCGTGCCCTCTTTTTGTCTCTATCCTTATCTCTTTTTCCTTTTCTCTTGCTTTTGTCATCTCTCTCTCTCTCTCTCTCTCTCTATGATACTGCTGCTCTACTGCTTTGAAGATCACTGGGTATTTGTTTGTTACATTAGCAACCTTGCCACCCTAGACATAACACATTTTTCACTGAGGTAACTGCAGCACACTGCTTCCCCCCTGGAAAATGTCAGGTGAATCATAGTGGGACTTTGTTTGTCTGAAGATTTTGCATCAGCTTTAGTTTAGGCAAGCCTGAATGAATGCAGGAGGCAGGATACAGAATGATCACTTGCTAGCAGTGAATTTACCAGACTATTAGCTTTATTTATAGTATTCTTATGTGGCAAAAATCGTAGCAATCAGCTGTCACAAAGACCTTATTAAGGTTTAGGGTTGTAAAGCATCTTGGAAAATGCCTTTAATTTCATGCTTAAAATGTAGGCTAACATCCAGTGTGGGAAATTGCTTACTGTTGTTAAAGTTAGCTTTTAAAACGTAGACACTACCAACTGTAGCATATCTGATTCTTGTATTATGCATTGTTTGGCTAGGATAATCAATAGTTCCTACTCACAATCCATATATTCTATATAGGTTAGCTTTACCCAGTTAAGGTCTAATGGGAATTGTTTGACTTGTTGTAACAGAACAGCCTTATCATTTCAAACACAGTTACTTGTTGTCTGGTTTCCCTATTTAGCCTATTTAGTCTACGCTTCGTCCATATAATTAGACAAGGGGAGTTCACATGAAATTGCCATATGCACATCTAATATAGGTAAGGTAAAACGGCCCCCTTTGCCTTTTTAAATTAGCAACTCTGCTGTAACACAAGCAGTGTTTTGGCAGACAGAGACTCTATAGGGTTAAAATAAAACAAGCAACACTTGGGTCACATATGACTGCCTGCCATTTGTATTGAGACAAATGGCTTTTTAATAGCCTTCTGGGATTGATACTAATCTAAGGAAGCTGGTCAAGCTCTTTCTCTCAGTGTGGGCTATAACTCCAGATTAGGTGGCAACAAGGACAGACAGCCCAGCAATTTTGAAACTCTCCAGCACGTTTCAGGAATGCCACCCAAACAATATCCACTCATTACTCAAAGAAAGGAGTTAAACAAGGACTGTTTCCTGCCCAGCGTGCATTCATGGTGTTGTAAAATTATACAGAGAGTTGCAGTAGATATGAAAGACCACACACTGCTACACATTTATAACAAAAAGGAAAATTTGCACTTGATGCAAATAATTTAAATAAAAAATTTTAATCTTGCATTTAGTCAAACCGGGTTTTCAATTAAATGTTTTGCAAGCAATTATATCTTTTCAATGCTACAGACATCAGTATCAGACTAAGCATCTTTATATATTTTTAATTTTCAAAATAATCCAGTCTCAGCAAATTCTTACACAAAATAATAAGAGTTTTTTAGGCCCTTTGTATGTTTGCATTTATAGTTAAACAAGTGAAGAAAGTATAAGATTCAGTCTAACATTTTCTACAATACAATAATCAGATTGCTGAAGAAGCTGGTTTCTCCTTGTCCTCATTAAGTCCAGTTGTAGTCCATTTGCATCAATGAGCGTTGTGGAGCTATTGTTAGGTGGTCCGAATCTGGGGTTGTCATGGAAAAACTCTAGTCTTATCTGTCAACGGTCGGATAAGTGTTTCAAAACTAAATGCATGAGGCTCAGACAGCTTGCCTCCATAACAACTTAAATATGGTTCACTTAAAATTGTTTAGAGATCTGAAAGTTAATATATATGAAAACTGAGACATAAATGCACAAAATACGGCTTGTTGTTAATGGATATGCACAACAAGCTAGCCTTATGCCAGACTGATATTTTACTGAGGTTTCTCTTTAAAGTAAACCAGAAATTTCAGTAATATATTTACTGATAAGTCTCCTCACTTAGCTGTATTTATTGCTCTGAACTGCATTTTTAATTTGAGGTCAGTTGTATATTTAAACCTAATGAACCGCAACAATGTTAAATTAGTGGCCTTGCAAATTGATACAATACAGGAAAATGCATTGACCCACTGTACCAGACAGCACAGAAGCGTCTAAGAAGAGGAGATGTGGCTTTTGCCACCAAAGACCAAAAGCATCCTATAAACAGTGCTGTGCAAAAGTAACGTCCTTTTATTTCTTTATATTTTGCTTACAGACTTTCTTGTATAGTTCTTCAATCTTACAAAGTTTTGGGCACTGGCTGCCTTGTTACTCATTTTCCGTCCAGTCTCATTAATTTTTGAACCAGTGACCTGCAAAAATTTAAAAGATAGCTCAGTTTGACTGGCATAAAATAAAGAGCTATTAGTCAAAGAGGTGGCATATTTGGTGTGCAATGTGTTCTTAAAAAAATCTGAGGAAACTGGACAAGTGGAGTATAGAAGATGAAGTCAGGCCTAAAAAACTAACTACAGCAGATGAACAGTATCTGAAAGTCATGAACTTAAATCAGGTCCTTAAGCTGATCCATTCACTCACCATTCCATGGTAGAGGTTCAGCCAGTGGTTTTGGGGATCTTGGTAAAATTAATGTAAATACAAACACAGAAAAGTACTAATTTTTATTCACCACGCAATATCATCAGGAACGTGAAGAATTATAAAGAATTATACAGATGTAACAAGATTTTAAAGCGGAATTTATGGTTCAACAGGGGAATTGTGTCTGCAGTCTGCTGCCAATCCCAGGATGGCCTGTCTACCTGCAGAGCGTTCTATTTTTAATGGAGGCGGTGTAGAAAGTATGTAATACAACCTGTCTGTGGGCCACTTTTGCTTGTACTGTTGTTGGTCTGTCAGCCATCCACAGAGAAGAGCAAATTTATAACATGCAATGAGCTGAACTGACAATAAGTAATAAAAGACAATGTATCGTGTCCTTTGCAGCCACTCTGCGCTTTTCATGATGTATTTTCGGATCTATGAAGTTTTTCACGCTTGTCTGTCCTAGTGAACTCCGCAGCCACTAGCTTTCCTATTCAAGCCGACTTGTCAATTAATCAGCATTCGGTAGATACGTCACCCACTTTCAGTAATGGGCAGTTTTGGAGGACTGCATAAAAGCACTTCTGTAGTGGGTGAAAGCCCTCCACACTTGTCTAAAAAGAAACATGTACCCAGACTGACACAATTTCTTTGTCAAGTGAAAACTTGACAAAGAAACAAATATGCAAATAATTTATGTTGGTTTTAGTTTTGTTTTTTTTACCAGGATGCATGAACAAATTTCAGAACTAAATTATAATACACTTTATTTTGTTGTATGGTACAGTGCCTGATATCTTTCAGCGAAATTATACGATTATGCAATAATACAATAAATCAAACTTTATCCATTCTCATAATACATATATTTGCTTTGGAAAAAATGCCAAATGCATTTTAATAATATTATTAACTGTAATTTCACCTTTTATGTCAAAATTATTTATGCTACTTTGAGCCTGTATTCTGGAGAGATGAGGTTTCTTTTATATCATAGATGATATTAGCCTTGGCAGATTGAAGCACAGTGAGATGGCCTATCTCTTACCATTTGTGTTCATGAAAGGCTTCTCCTCATAGCCTGATCTAAACTTATATGACAGCTAACATAACCATAGCCGACAAGTCAGCGCTGATAACACATGAGAGAGCAGTCACAAATCATCTAGCACATGGACCAACGCCCTGTTTGTGGTTTGCATTCCTTTCCTCACAAATACACAACAAGAGAACACTGAGGTGCCCATCTGCACTGGCTAACACTGGCCCCATAAATATTTCACCTCAGAAAACCCCAAGATGTCAAGAAGCCTCAAGCCTCCAGCAAATAATTCATACCATCTGATGTGAAATGCTTCCTCGATCCCTGCGGTAGTACAGGGTAGTTTGGTGTCTGCAGCAGAGGGATAGAGGGACAGGAATAGTGGGTTTTATTATCTTGTATGTGTTGGCCTGTGTATGCTGCCTGACGGTCTTACATGTGGGTTTGTAGTAGACACAAACCAAAGGCTGGAGGCAATTTACTTAAGGCATGAAGCTGTGTGAAAGAACTTAAACAGACAAAAAGACGAGTGTGTCGACTTTTTACCTCAGGCAACAGGTTTTTATGGCAATATGTTGACAGAGCTGTGGCAGTACTGCCCTCGCAGACAGACCTGACATAAAGTTAACAGTGTAGGCATCCATAGATGGAGAGCAGCTGAGAGATGGGTGACGGTTACATTGCCATCAGCAGCAGCCAAGTAACAGCCACAGTGAGGAGCGTGAAAGCGGTTAAGTGAAAGCCCTCCAGAAGCTATTAACTGGTGAGAAATTTACTGCAGAACTTAACAGAGAGCTCATTCACAGTAAGTTGGCTGAGGTGGCTCTTAGGATACAAAGCACCCAGTAGACCTATCAGTTCTTTCATGTAGTCTCATTTTAGTTTCATAACATAACACTTAAATCTTCTCAAGAAATATCTGAATATTTTAGATTTTTAGGGTACAATAATTTAGCATAAAACCCTACATTTAACACAGAAGGTTGTAATACAGGAGCTATAATATTAAGTATGAATTCTGAATAAAATGTACCATAGGAGTATGTCCCATTTTAAGATATTACAAATGATGAAGGTAAAAAAAAAAGTTTTTAACAAGACTGTAGAAATGGCAAATCTCTTAAGCTTGTAGTATTTACTACTGTCTACTTAACAGAGTAGCTCATATATGAAAATATCAAGTTTCTGATGTCTGATTTCACCTGAAATCACTTGAAACCAACACAGAACAAATCCGACTGAAAAAGTGCCTCATGTCTAATTAAATAAACACCTGGAAATTCCCAAAAGGGCAAATATAGTTCTATACAGGTGGTTTCATCATGATTATCCATTTTAAGACTCTTAGTACTGTGAAACCTTTATCATGTTTCCACTGGGGTATTCACATTTACTGAACCTGGGCTGAGATATTCACACTTGTCAGGGCTTCAGTGAAGCATGCAGGTGTGCTAGAGGCTCTTGTACAGTGCTGCTGTGTCTGGGACTAAACCTCTGGTGGGCCAGCTCGGCGCTCCAACAGGTTTCAGTCGTTATGTCTGACTGATCATTGCCTCGTCTCACTGCCTCTCTGACTGAGAGCATATTGGCCGGGTTTCTTTGTCCATAAGAGGGAGCCTCCTCATAGTAGCTGCTGTATGTATGTATGCATGCATGATGCACAGACAGTACAGTAAACATCCGTATTTTCTGCAAAGACATGAAATCATCCAACCATCACATGACATCTTTAAAGAAAATCCTGCAACTTTTTAACCCTTAACCCGAACCCTATATTAGAAATGCAACAGTTCTTCACAAGTGTAAAATAATACACATGCACACGTAAGCTCTGATCCCCTGTCTTTGTTGCATATATATCTTCTTACAGCTGAAACAATGCAGCATGGCGTACTGACCCTCCTGGGCAGGATTTTCCTGGTGGGTAGGGTTAGGGTTTGGGCAACGTGTTTCATTGGGCCAGTGCAACCATCTACATATATATTTAAAAAAAAACTCTCACAGGGTGGTGGCTCTGCGAGGCAGAAACATCCCACTTGCTAATGTGTTCTAACCAGCCAGGAGACAGTGACCACTGGAGCAGATAATCACATCATCTGAGTCAGACCTGTAAAGCCTGGCGAGGCCTCTAATGCTGCTGCTGATGATAATGATGATGTCGAAGATAATACTTCTGTTGCTTCAGGCCCCAAAAAAGACTGTGGGTTGTGAGCTTTGATATCTATATTTGTGTGTGCATGTCCTTATGTTTCTGAACCTCTGTTTAGCGGTGTGTTTTCAATGTGACATATGTACATGATTTCGAGTCACATAGCTGATTGAGTCCACAGTGAATGTGTTTGTGTTGCTGTGTGTACATGTGTTTAAGTGGTTTTCCTTGTGCCATTTGTTTGTTGAAACCATGTTTTATTGGGATTTTTTTTCTTTGAATAAAAATGTTTTTATTGAGCAGAGTAATCATTTTACTGAGCCTGAGTGATGAGCTAAGCATTACTTACCGGAGATGAATGTATGGCTTTTTGTATGTCTGGTAAAAATGAATTGATTTTCTGATGATGACTCAGTAACTGTAGCACATGTCTGCCAAAACACCGACAGCTCTACTTAAAAAAAAATAAAAAATGTACAGGCTTTATCAATGTGCCTTATTGTTTTAAGTCTTGTGTTCAAAGTGAGAAATGAAACGGCTTTAGATATGTACAGATATTGTTATTCTTTGAGTTTTCACTGAGTTTCACTCAGTTCTTCTTAACAATATTTTTAAATAGACTGACTTCACTCACTTATATGATGCTGGTACCAGCCGGGGCTTTAATATTATAACATGATAAACAAGGGTAAGTTGTTTTTTATGATAAAGTGTGTTTTATTTTTAAAAGCCAGCCAAGTTAAGAGCTCCTTTTACACAGTCAATATAAAACACGTGATCCATTGGTTTTGGAATCAGCATTTTCTAGCTTCTGTGTTAATATTTTGGCCTCTGTTTTTTTTGGAGCCAGACGTTTCTTTATATGGAGGGAAGAGAACTATGTTAGCAGCTATTCTATGAATCTTGGTCACCAAACTGCATTCCTAAACAGTGCCAGTTTGCTAGTAAGTGCTATGTAACAGAATAAGAAAATAATAGAATTTCACACACCAAAACTAAGGTGTAGACTTCTTGGATGTCCTGTACCAAAGTTAATCCCACGATATTTGTTAGATAATCCCTTGTAAATACTCCAAAAAGTTCCAAAAAAGGTATAATTGAATGTAGTGGACAAGGGCTGTAAGATTGGTTGCCTGTGTCAGGATGTCTAAATGCAGGCACTTCCCTTAAATCAATGGCGAGGTATTAAAAAAATAATAGTAATAATTCACCCCATATACATTTGTTTTGAGAGAAAAAACTATCCAAGGAAGCAAAATTAGTTTTTTTGTAGGCTTAAAGCATAATTCTCTATGCTGTAAGCTGTGGGGACTGACTTTCTTTTGCTGCCAGCCTCCAGACTGGCATTCAGAGGAAATGCCATTTTAGTTGTTTCTGGTTTCTTTCTCAACTCTGTTTCCCCGGAGGTTTCTTCCTATTAAAAGGGAGTTTTTCCTTCCCATTGTGGCCAAAGTGCTTGCTCATAATGGCTCATTCGATTGTTGGGTTTTTCGCTGTATATATTTATTGTAGGGTCTACCTTACAATATGTGATGGACTAAGTTGAAAAAGCAAGAGTCGTCACAGGAGTTATTAGAAAAATTGGGTTTTCTTTTATTTAACCCAAAAAATTATATTTACAAAAGTAATAAATTTGAGCTCATAAAAGAGGTCAAAGCAACAAACTAAACTTAGGCAAAAACTGCAAACTCAACAAACCAAATTGACTGCTAAAACAACCATAACTGACCCAAGCATGAAATGACACACAGGGTATATATAATGTTTGATCAGACCATGATGACACACAAGGGGGTACTCTAAACAAACAATCATTAACAGCAAACAATGCAATACAGTCTGATTTGTTAATTAACTAAACTTAACACCAAAAAAGAAAAACTACTTATTCCTAAACTCAAATATTTAATCAAATACAAAATATATATTTTTTGATTAAAGAAAGCACACATTCTCCCCCTTCAGCAGGAAGTGGTGGTGCAGTCCAATTATCCCTCTGTATTTAAGGGTTTCCAACTCTGGCTACCATCTTTTGTCAGGCAACTGCCAGGGATCATAGCAGGTAAGTAAAAGAAACAAAAGTTAGTCAAAAACCAAACAAAAGTTAGTCAAAAACCAAACAAAATAATGAACTGTTATGCATACATAAGTAAACTAAATGTGCGCGCTTACAAATAGAAACCAATGTATTCAAACCAATCAATAATACTGACTTTTAATAATAATACTACCGACTTTTAGAGTGTGGCCATGGGTTTGGCCATCACACAATATAATGCACCTTGAGGCCACTGTTGTGATTTGGCGCTATAGAAATAAAATTGAATGGAAGTGAATTGAATTTACTATTTCAAGGCTTTTATTTTGACAGTCTAACACATTTCAAAGTATTCAGTCATTCCCTCTAATGAATGATTTTATTTTGGAAAAAGAAAAATGAGACATAGTCCAAGTCTCCCTGGCTTGCCCTTGTAAATGAACTGGCCATTGTCTTTGAAAATCTACACTACTGCACAGTGCACCACTAACCCATTTATTTTGGTGCACCAACCCATGCTATTCTCCCTTTGACATGTATGGGCTTTTTTTTTTGAAAGTCTGACATAAGTATTTTGAAAATTAAGTTATTTTAGGAGTTTTCTTTGAAAAGCTTCTCATCAAGGATCTGTTACCTAATAAAGGCTTTCAGCTTTAAGATGGAGATATGCACCAGTATGTGTAAATGTGAACAACACAAACAGAGGTAGTTTTAAACTGTGAGTTAAATGTGGAAAAAGTGATTTATAGCTAATATAACTGGTAACAGCTTCACTGATTTTCTTTGAAAGTATGTTATGATCTGCTGTGCAGGACAAAAGCAATATGTTATATAGCCCCAAGGATACAGTCATAATGGGCCTATTCAACCAATGAACTGATAGATGGTTGAAAAGGACATTTGCCAGTCAAATCGATTTTTTCCCACCAAAAGCATGAAAAGAAAACTCATAGAGAAAAAGTATAATAAGTTTAACATTGGAAAGAATATAAAAAGATGAAGGACACTTACTTGTATACTGTGTGTCACCATGCTTTGAAACTTACACTCAGTGCAAAAGAACACATTTGTCTTCATTTTGATGTTTGAATTGTCTTTAGTAAAAGTTTAAACTCACATAGCCAAAAAACCAGTAAAACACAAGCTGTGATTATACAAAAGCTGTAAAAGATATTAAAAATGTGAATTTAAGTTTTTTGGTCAAGTACCGTATAATTCATTTCAAGTTTAATGTAGAATAAATTTCGGATGTATGCAAAGTTCAAAGTATGTTTGAACAGGATTTCAAAATTCAGTTTATAGAAAGTGCCAAAAAGCATTTGTTTAATTATAAAATTAAATTAAAAAAAAGCTTTAACTGAAGCACAACAATGCCGCTTTAATATTTCAGTGCTCTTTGTGTCTGAAAGTGCAGTTAAATGTCAGTAGTTTGAAGCCTTTAGAGTTTTTAATGTTATTAGTTTCCTACTTGTAACTTATGATCATAAAAATTAGGATTTTATAAAGGGAAAAATTAAACATTTTAATTCAGTAATACAGTTTGCCAAGATCTTGTGGCACATTAAATGACTTTAGATTAGAGTAAGATGGCGCAGCCACGTCCAGACACCTTCCTGACTGCTCCGCTCAGACTATGCACCTTTTTAGTTTTTTACTTATTCTTTTCCCTGGCTTACATCCCCAAAACTTCGGGTTTCACAGTCTACGACAGGAGATCGCTCATAAACATCGGTGACAAAGTTGCACATTTAATCTTGGACACTTTTAAACCCGACCCATCCTGGCCGCCTGAGATTCTACGCAGCGCGACCAACAACAAAGGACAGGCCGCTCACCCGAGGCGTAGAACAAAGAAGCGCCGGGGGAAACGCACTGGCATTAGGAACAGACTGAGACAGCAGGCACATCGCGCACCCCTGCCCAGCATCCTACTGGCCAATGTACAGTCGCTGGAGAACAAACTTGATGACCTAAGAGCAAGAGTCACCTTCCAACGTGACATGAGGGACTGTAACATTCTGTGCTTCACGGAGACATGGCTATTCTGTGCTTCACGGAGACATGGCTGACCCCCACTG
>VUQR01030879.1:0-18875 GCA_015108515.1 Hemichromis elongatus
AAATCATTTATATGGCAATGCACTTCTGACATAAATCTAGATAATAAAAAATAATGGGTCATTCCCACAACCCACAGCTTTACTGTGTTTCAGCAGTGTATCCAATAGCGGTGACAACTCCACCACAGTAGCAGGTGGAATTTTAACTTTTTGAGGACAGCTTCTTTCACCTGTCACTACGGACGGTCTCTTTATGTTTTGATCGACAGCCTTTTTTTGGGCAGCTGAAGAGAAGCAGTCTATCTTATGGCCAACCACTGACTGAATCTTGGTCATATTACCCAGCAAAACCCAGTATGCAGGTTCATCTGTAACAGTCCTTGTACCACGAATCAACACTGTTGCTTCTACTTTGAACAGAAGAGCAGCTACATGGGTGCAGGTGTCTGCTACTCCGGCCATACAGGTTCAACCTTCCCTGTGATGCTCACAACGACACATGGCTGCAGACTTTAGAAGCTATGGAGCCATTTCTAAAAAAGTAGTCAATGCGAGAATATGTGTGATGAACGTTTGAAAAAAGGGAATATTCTCTAGCTTTGGGGTTAAAAAAATCTCCAAGGATCAATGTATCCATTTTGGGTCATAAAGCTTGAAAAAGCTCTGGACATAGCAGATGTTGCTTTAGAGCCAGTGGCAGATTTGTCTAATGCTGGGTCAATAATGCAGTTTAAATCACCTCCAAAGATCAAGAGGTGTGTATTTAAGTCAGGAATCATCTTCAGAAGATTATTAGCAAACAGAGCGTTGTCAAAGTTTGGAGCATAAACATTCACAAGAACAACTGGGTTATTCATGAGGGTCCCTACAACAATTTAGTATCGTCCATTTTTGTCAGCAATCAATTTAGCGAGAGAAAAATGTATTTTATTCTTAACTAAGATAGCCACCCCTCTAGCTCTAGTATCAAAGTCAGAATGAAACATATGACCTATCCATGGAGGTTTAAGTCTTCTTTGACTCGTAAATGAGTCTCCTGGAGAAAAGCTACATCTGCGTTGAGATGTTTTAATTGACTGAGAACCTGAGATCTCTTTACCGGACTGTTCAGGCCTTTCACATTCCAAGACAAAAATCTAACAGTACTACTGATAGTGCTATAACCAGCCATATATATATGTTTTACTGAAAATTTTGTTTGACAAGGTTACCATACATGGGAGGGGAGGGGCCTCCAACTGATTCAGACGTTGGTCAAAGTCAGTTTACGTCGACTCCAAAGAGTTAATGCGTTGACCGTGGTCCTGCACTGCTGACTGCACATTGTCCAACTTCCCGGTCTCGGTCTTGTTTGCTCTTTGACTTTGACATTATTTGGATCTTTGGTAGTTGACAATAGAAAGACACATCCAAAACTGGGATTCAAAATCTTATAGAGGTAGGTTCGCATGGTAAATACTGAACCGTGGAGTGGAGTGGACCTAAAACACATCTACTCTGTAAACGCCATTACCAGAAGTTCCGAAACCTCCAATTTTTTTAAAGATTAAATAATATACAATTGTGGATTGTACACGAGAGTTCCCGATGCTCTTCTGGGAGCCAGATTAAACCAGAAAATGTCTCCCCAAGCGTCAGTCCTTTATAAAAACCGCTACAGAGCGCTGGCGGGCTCGTTTCCCTGGGCCTTAAAACTGCATAGGTGGCACGGCTCTGTCACACTCATGCTAAAAACACAGCCCTTTTCCTTGGTGCTGCCGTGCTGCAATCCCAGCCACCATCGATTAGTCAGAGGCCCCCGAGAGAATCGGTGGGGGTGCGGGAGATGCTGTCAGTTAGTCGGGGACTATGGCCTGGATGCCGAAGCTCCCAGTAGCCAGGAGAACACGATCTGATTCTTCTGCGAGTGAGCGCTTATCCTTCACAGCCAGCAGCCGGGAGTTGGCAAGGCTAGCTTGCACTGGCAACTATCGGAGGAAGGCGTGATTGAAGAGAAGTCCCCAGTCATCCTTTCTTAGCAAGGACAGCGTGCTCTCTGTAAGCTCGAGAGCAGTACCATCACCCATGCCTGAGAGAGTGAGAGGAGTTTCTCGGCCCGGAGCTCCGCAGCAGCGCCTTGAGAGGGTCATCAGATGGCGGGTGGACAGTGGATGTTATTTCGTGTCGTCGGCTAAAACACCACAAACTGAGCTTCCATGAAGGAGGGTCGTGAAGCCAAATATCCAGCAGCTTAACCGCCACAGCAAAAATTAAAGGTAGCTCACTTCCAACATAAATGAAGACAGAAAACCTAAACAGCAGTGGCATTTTTAGGGTTACTGAAGTTGGACTAGCTGGTATATAATAATGTGCTACATGATCGCTAGCAACACAACTCTGTTAGCATAATATGAACACAGTGAAGCTGGAGGATTGACTTCTTTTAGCTAGTTGAGATTAAATAGATCAAGATACAAAATATTAAAAACACAACAACATTAATACATGCTGAGTAGTTTGGACCCGGAAGCAGGTTTCATCAGGTCATCACTTAAAGACCAGATATTCCACCTGCTATGAATGTTTTAATGCAGCACAGTTGTTATTATTATTACTCCTCACATCCTATTTATGACAGTTAAAATAAAATAAATAAAATTTAGAGAAGAAATAAAATTGTCTCGTATAAACTGTATGTGGTGTTAAATAGGGCTAAACTATTGTATACTGTATACGGCTGTAATGTGGGTCATAAGGGTAGTACTTAAAGAGCCATTTATTTTATGAGGTGATACTAATTGTGAAAAGTTTGAGAACCACTGTACTAGGAGACAAAAGAGAGGTGGCACAATTAACTATACACCCCATGTCATTTTGGATTACTGGAAGGACTCCCATACTCCAACACATAAAATGTGGAAAGAAAGAATGACTGGGAATGTTGCTTGCGAAAATATTGGGAAGGTTACATCACGTGACGGAAGCTTCGGCGAAACAATGGGAGAATTTTTACACCTACATGTCTACCTGACTTGGACATTTCAGCTTAATGAAAAAGATTTTAAAACCTTTTTGTTTTGTTTGTTGTTTTTTTCTTTCTAGATCTTTTTTTGTTTTTGGTTGTTGTATTTTTGTATTTGTTGTTATAAAATTCAAAATCTAATGAGTACTTAAATTATAAGGAAAAACTGTGCCAACACCCTGATGTGTTTTTCTCTCTTCCTTCTAACCAGAAGCTTGACTTTGAGACAACCAGCAAGCACACTGTGTTGGTTTCAGTGGAGAATGAGATTCCTTTTGCTCCTGGTGTTTCTGTGGTCACTTCTACCGCCACAGTGGTGGTGAATGTGAAGGATGTGAATAAAGCTCCAGTCTTTGATCCAAAGGAGAAGCTTGTGGTAAAACCAGAAGACCTTGCTGTGGATGAAGTTGTGGTGCAGTACACTGCTTCAGACCCAGACACTGCACACAACCAGAAAGTCGCGTAAGTCAAACGATACAAAAAAAACCTTTTTACTTTGAACAACTTTCTCACTGCTAGAGAAAGTGTATCATGACCTCATAAGTGCTGCAAACATTCAGTTTTTCTGTCAAAAGTACACTATATATACACTTCAGCAGTACCCAGACTTTGTTTTTCAGTTCCTGACAAACTGATAGAGGGGCTTAAATAAAGACATGTAGAGTTTCCCCACAGAGAATAAAAGAAAACATCTCAGATTTCCTTGTAAATTTACATAAATTTTAAATTGGTGGAAACAATTGATACTTAGATCTAGTATTGAAATTGTGGTCATCTTTTAATGTAAATTAGTTTTTTTCTTATATAAATGTTATTTACTTTAACTGTCATAAACAGAATGTGAGGAGTGATAATAACAACATCTGTGCTGCATTAAAACATTCACAGCAGGTGGAATATCTGGTCTTTAAGTAATGACCAGATGAAACCTGCTTCCGGGTCCAAACTACTCAGCATGTATTAATGTTGTTGTGTTTTTAACATGTTTTAATGCTTTGTATCTTGTTCTATTTAATCTCAACAAGCCCCCCAAAAAAGTCAGTGATCACTGTCAGCCTCTCTCAGTATTTATCAACACTGTTCATTTTAAAGATCAGTTTTTAAAACCTAATGATGTAACGTCAGCCCAGCACATGCAGCAGTATATTAATGACTAACCCTATATTGCAGTTGTTCTCCTCACTGAAGTTTGGCCTGTTTACAGCATCCTGCCATGCGATTACATTTGTCCCTAACCTTCGGAAACCTTCACATTAACTTTTATCAAGTAAAAAAAAGTCAGCATTCATTCTTCAGCTTCACTGTTTTTGTTATGCTAACATAGCTGTGTCGCTAGCGATCACGTAGCACATCATTATATACCAGCTTGCCAAATTTCAGTAACCCTACAAACATCACTGCTGTTTAGTTTCCTGTCTTCATTTATGTTGGAAGTGATAGCAGAGCTGTACCTTTTAATTTTTGCTGTGGCAAAAATGAGTCCGTGTCCCTGCCTTCAGTGCACCAAATTTCTTATTGCTGCTTCCAGCAGGATCACACACCATGTCACAAACCTCCGATCACGTCAAACTTGTTTCTCGGACATTAGAGGCAGTTCACTGTCTGAGATTTGCATGATGCTGTCAGGTCAATATTGACCAAAATCTCTGAAGAATGTTTTCAATCAAAACAAGATCCAGACTGGTACTACCATTGATCACCAGAGAGATGAACAGAATAAATCTCTCTTTTCTGAAAATACTTGATGGTAACAATCCTAACAATGCATTGTGTTGTTGATAGCTGATTGGTGTTACAAACTTCACAAAAACAGTTTGTATATGTTATTAAAAATAAATGTCTAATGAAATGTACCAAAGCTCAATGTATGCAACAACATTTATCAGTCATAATGATAATGGATTATGACAACAGTAGATCATAAAGCCTACATCAGCTGTCATAGGGCAAGACAGACAATTATTCACTCTCACACACAGTTAACCTGGCATGCAGGTCTATGGACAGTGGGAGAAGCTGTAATACCCAGAGAGAACATGTCCACACTGACCCCAGTCAGCAAATGCATTCAAACTTGGGACCTTCTTGCTGTGAGGTACCAGTGCTGACCACCATACTACCTCCCACAAACTGCCATGATAGCAGAAACCCTGAATAGTTCAAAATTACAACTCCAAGTGAAGTCTGCAGATTCCTTGTTCTGTCTAACCGACAGTCCAAAAACCAGATTAAGAACCAGAATAACTCTTTATGTGATCTTGCACACGAGGGAGGCCGACCGAGGTCAAGCGCTGTTCCTCCACTTAAACCCCGTCAGACTCTCGGCCGGCTTTCCCCTAGCACTCCTTTTATTGTGGTTACATGAATATGTATAGTTTCATTCAAATATGACAGTTTTAAACAGACATAAGTGTGAACAGAGTATACTCATGTGTGTGTGGGTGCAAGTGTGTGTGTGTGTGTGTATGTGTATGTCAAGGTGACCCTGTGAGTGACTCCCCAGATAGCTGGCGCCAGGGGCTTCCTGGAACCCAGCAGTTCTCAAACCACCTAGCATAGGCCAAGACAGATCTTCCCATGACCTTGAGATGTGTATGAGGTATGCCAGAACAGGGAGTGATTGTGCTGCCATCTCTGCATGCACTCAGAGCTTTAGCAGACCTAGATACGGATGAGAAACTTTAATAACATAGGAAGAATATATTTCTTTAACACTAAATGATTATATGTGTCTAAGTATAAATGAATATATGTTTCTAAGCACAAATGACAATCCCAAATTATCACCCTCACAGATGAAATAATGATAATATGAGGAAGAAAAATAAACTTTATTGTCCCTCTTGGGAAAGAGTGCTACACTGAGCTTCATTTGCATAACAAAAAAAACTGCCCAAAAATGTTCTCATGTCCAAAATCAAATAAAACATTGTGCCATATTGTGAAACATGCTAATTGTAATCATCCTGCAGGCACAGTATTACCATCTTTCTGTGACTGTCTGTTAATGTACAGGTACAAAATAATGAATGACCCTGCAGGCTGGCTGAATGTGGACATGGACACAGGCCTTATTAAAGTGAGGACACTCATGGACAGAGAGGCTGTCTTTGTCACAAATGACAAATACATCGCAACCATCGGTGCATACGATGATGGTAGGTGGGAGTTAAGACTGATGCAGATTATTATCATCATTTTATCCCAAACACAATGATGACTGATATGATTCTATAAAATTACTAGTGTCTGAATAATTACACTGGTAAACACGTGTTTTGCTGTGGCTCTTTCACCTCTACCTTAACAAATCTGGACAATGTCAGAGATGAACACGAGGAAAGAGTTCATCAATATAGGGTCTACCTTATATTGTAAGGTAGACCAACAAGGTGACTCTTGTTGTGATTTGGCGCTGTATAAATAAAATTGAATTAAACTGAAATGAAAAGTGATATCAGGGAAAATGTAATCTGAGCATGATGTCACCATCATGTTGGTTATTCCAAAACAAGGCAAATGTGCAGGACAAGCACAAAAAAAAGTGCCTCAGACATGTTGAAGTATAGTTTGACAGAAATATGCTTTAATACATTTCTTGTATCGTCTTGTGGTAAAAATAAATAAACACATTAAAACAATTTAGGTGGAAAATTATTAAAATTCAAGATGATGTGCTGACTGTTCTATATTGACATTCAAGCATTAAAATGTGGGTGATGTGTATCCAAAAAAACTAACTTGAGAGCTAAATCTGAATATCTGAAATCTGTGTTTAAAAAAAGAAAAGAGAGATAATAAGCTGGTGTGAAGCTCTGAGTTGCAAGCAAAATGTATTTTGTTGTTCACTGGACTAAGGTGTGTTTTTACTTTTTTTCTCTTTACATAATATAAATTCCAGTACAAACAGACGTTCCTGGGATGCTCACGACATTGTCAACCTTTATTGCAGTGCCTTTAAGTATATGTGTTGGTTTTTAAAGTCAGTCAGTTATATAAAAACTTGAAGGCCAGATGAAAGTTTCTGAGCTTTAAAATATGGACTTTTTTTCACTTTGTTGATGGAAGCATCCTGATGTGTTTGTTCTGTGACCAGATGCAGTCCCAGCTACAGGAACTGGTACTCTGATCATTCAGCTGGAAGATGTCAATGACAATGCTCCCATCATCGAGCAGCGTGAAATCATGGTATGGCTTATTTCCCACCAGCTCAACAGCTGATTGTGTCTGACATGTCTCATATATTGGGGTGGCTGTAGCTCAGGAGGTAGAGTTGGTCAGCTGCTGATCGGAAGGTTGGTGGTTCGATCCCTGGCTCCCCCAGTTTGCATGCCAAATATGAATGATGGCATGTTGTGTATATAGTGCTTTGAGTACTGCAAGAGAGTAGAAAAGTGCTATGTAAGAATCAGTCCATTTAATAGTGGTGCAGGATGGGTGTGTTTGTAAAATGTATCGACTTCAGGATGGGATCAATAAAATGGTGGAACTAAAGCCCCACGTGTGCAGTCATGTGATACAACATATCAAAATAAAGAAAAGGTTCACTGTGACTTTGTTTTCTCAGGTGTGCAACAAGGATCCAGTTCCTCAGCTGTTGTCAGTAACAGATAAAGATGGACCAGAATTTGGAGCTCCGTACTCGGTGTCTTTACAGTGCATGTCAAAGACCAACTGGACCACTAGGATGAACGACTCCAGTATGTATGCTGACAAATACAAACTGATTCTGTCCAATGAGGTGGCCAGAATTTTTAATAATTTGGAACGGAAACTTCAAATATTTTATCACTCGTGTTAAGATAAAATATTTCCTGTAAATATCTGATTTGTAAATATCAGGATTGCCTTTTCCCAAAGATGAAAGTATTCATCATACCTGATTCAGTTTTCATCACTACGATTAAAGTGATTAGTGCTCATGTCAGGACAGTAATTACTGCCAGAGAAGACTTTAGGCTGTTTTGGTTGTTTTAGGAACAGGAATCATCTTGAATTTAGCCATTGAGCTGCCCAGTGGAGAGTACAGTGTTATACTGAGAGTGGCAGACAAACATGGCCTGGAGCAGGAAAGCATCATCAAAGCTGAAGTGTGCGACTGCAAGGGAGAAGATGTGATGTGTACACAGCATGCTATAGGTGACAGCAACGTGCTCCTTATTCGGGGAATACTTGGAGGCATTCTGCTGCTCGGTGAGTTGTGAATAGATATATAACTTGTAGAATCTGTTTTCTTTCCCAACTAAGTGGATTTGGTTGGTTGTTGTGTGCTAAACGTTGTGCTCTGTTCAGTGCTGGTCCTGGTTGTGCTGTTTGTAAGTCTGAGGAAAGGGGAGCAGAAGGAGCCAACATCTAAAGACAACATCTACTACTATAACAGAGCAAAGTAGAGAGGATGATCAGGTAAATGGAAGCCAGTTCTAATAACACGTTTAGTTACAATAATCAAAGCTGCCAACACAAATCTCAGGACCAGAATACCTTGGAAGTGATAATGTCACAGTTTATTAGAGTGGGTTGTCTTTTAGTGATAGAAAAGCAGTAGAGAACAGGATAATACAGTGAGTGGATGAGAGTGTGATAAAGAAGTACAGCAAAAAATATTCAGTGTAAAAATAGATCATTACGTCACTTTCTATCAGGACTATGATCTGAGTATTCTCCACCATGGTCTGCTCCTTGAAACATAATCCAACATGGTTATAATTTGTCCCTGTTGTGGGTTTAAGGTTGGGGGAACTTTGCGTTGATTGGCAGTAAAAGGCAGAGGATAAGTGTTAAAGCTGGTTTTTGGGACATGGAGTGTCACACTTGTTGTGGGAAAGGAGCCTGATCTCGTGCACAAGGTTGAAAGATACCAAGTGTAGGGGAGGGATTTTTCCACTGCACCATATGTGCCACGTCCACATTACTTACTCTCTCAAAACACATACATGTAGGTGTGCACACGGGTGTTCACGGACACACAATATCTTCCTGGCTGCTGCCATTAAATATATCGTGTGTTCTCGGACTTGTGTGCTGCTCAGTAACATTCAATATTTGCAGACATCCTGTACTTAAGAAGAAGTACAAATACTACTGTTAAGAAATTGAAGTACTGATTCAACTTCTTTAGTCAAATGTACTCAAAGTAAGAAAGTAAAAAGTAGTTCTTTGGAGGATGTTCCTCCTGTTTTCACACCTCGTGTGATTAGGGAGAGGATCAGTAGGGGGCCCATTGTCCCTCTATGAGGGACACTCCCACAAGGTTTAAATATGGGACTCTCCACCATTTGACCCTAGAACTGAAGAAGCTTCTCGGATGAGAGATGAAACGTCTTCAAGCAACCTAAAGAAGTCCAGACGCCTTTTTTCTTTACAGCTCCTTAGACATGGATGTTCCTAGTTTTGTGGAAAGCTAACTGAACCTTGTACTATATTAACATAATAATAACATAATATTACTAGATGGGAGTAAAAACTGTAGTTTATTTGTTTCATTCTATTTATACTCAGCTTGAATCTGAAAAAAGAAGGAAAATAAAAATCTCTCTGTTTTCTGCTGCAGACATTGTAGAGGGCGACTTTGCCTCTAAACAGGAAAATGTGTACAGTCAGGGGTTAAAGTGAGATTGTTTGATGAGTTCTCCTGGTCAGTCAATGGATCTTATCCTCATCTAAGACGCAAGAACAGAAACATCTATTGTGCATTAAATGGGAATTAAAATGTGGGGATAGAGCCTGGTGCAGATGTATGTCACAAGTTAATCTAGTTGCAGGCTATGGCACTTGGCCACAGGTGGCGCTAGTGGGGTTTAAAATGATGCTGATGTTAGTCTTCTACCTAAATCCAGTCTCTTCTGCACCATTTGGGATCTTAGCTTTTGGGGAGTTGGGCTGTTGTTTCTTATTCCAGGCTTTGTACGACAACTGAAACATATTTTGTAAAATTTTTAAAATGATGTGATCTCTCAGAACTTGAAGGCAGCAGACTGCAGTGGAGAACTGGACTATGACGGCCTCAGTGAGTGAGGTCCCCGTTTCATTGCCATCATTGCCAGTTGGCAATTATGTACAGAAGAGGAGGAGATGACCATATGCTTTAATCATACCACATGGCATGGCTGCATGTTTAATTTGTGAAAGTGCCTTTTGGTTACATTTTAGTGGCTTCATTTTGGTTTTTGTCTGCATTGTGTTTTGCCTAATCACTGCAATCCCATTAGCAGTTACTAGGTAATACTCAAAAGCTTGATTTTAAAATTACTGTTTCGAATGCGTCAAGATCTCGTTTACATCCCTGTTTGACCTTTGACCTGAAGGCTAAAGACGTAAATGCTTTTTTAGTTTTTCTAATTTTCTGAATGGGTGCTGGAGCCACAGTGTGCACATTTTAATCTGTTCTAGGTTACACTTGAAACACCCTGAGGCTCGTCAGTCACACACAAAAAAAATTATTTTTCTATTAGCAAATATGTTTTGCTTTGTTCTATAACCACAAAGTACCCCACTATGACTGACATTAAAGTACAGTAGTATAGGCCTATTTAACACCATATACAGTTTACACAGACAATTTTATTTCTCATATGAATGTTTATTATTTTAACTGTCATAAACAGAATGTGAAAAGTAATAATAATAACAGCTGTACTGCATTTAAGCATTCACAGCGGGTGGGATATCCAATCTTTAAGTGATGAGGTGATGATTCCTGTTTCCGGCTCCAAACTACTCTGAGTTTATTAAAGCTGTTGTGTTTTTGTATCTTCTTCTAATTAATCTGAAAAAGCCCCCATAAAGAGTCGAGGTTCACTGTCAACCTCTCTCAGTTTTTATTACCACTATTTATTGGCAGCATGTTTTAAAGCTCAGTCTTAAAACCTTATGATGTAACTAGAGCCCAGCCCATGCAGCAGTACATTAATGACTAACCTGTTATTGTAGATGGATTATCTCAGTTTTTTCTCCTGACTGAAGTTGCATCGTGCCATGTGATTGCATTTGTCCCTAACCATCAGGAACCCTCATGTTAACTTTTATCAAGTAGAAAACAGTTAGCGTTCATCCTCCAGCTTCACTGTGTTATTGTGTTTTATATTATGCTAACCATAGCTGTGTAGCAAGCGATCATGTAGCACATCATTATATACCAGCTAGTCCAACTTTCACTGGTTTGAAAAGTAAAATTAGAAATGATAAGGATGAAATCCAGGTAGCTTGCCAGTGCAACATCGCCTCTTGACAGTGTGCTCAACGAGTTAAGAATAAATGATTTTTAAAATGGATCTATTCAATAGATGTCTTTATTACAATGCTTTGCAAAAAGGAAATCTTTGAGATACTTTGTTATAAATGCTTTGTGAAATCAGTTTCTTTATAAAAATGTCTTCAGACAACAGTGGATATGTGTGGTCTCTAATTTCAGTTCATTACTAAATGTATTATGCTTGCAGAAGTCACAGTGCAACAAACCAGCAGTGACAAAAAGTTGTATGTGAGAGAAATTATCTAATCTCAGTGTTTCCTTTGGGGGTTTTTTTACTCTGTTTGTTGATTCTGTTTTTTTGTCTTCCTCCTCTAGAATAAATGGTATGTTTATGACTTGCTCAGTCTCTGTGCCTCGAGCGCTGATTCACTTGCTCCCCGACCCCTTGTAACTTTCGGGTGGGACATTTAGACTTACCAGCCTTAGCAGCTACAGGCTCACTTTTGTTGCCAGCGGTTTAGACATTAATGGGTGTATGTTCAGTCATTTTTAGGTGACAGAAAAATTTTACACTGTTGTACAAGTTGTACACTGACTACTTTACATTGTCTCAAAGAGTCTTTTATTTAATGCTGTCCCATGAAAGTATAATTGAATATTTACAAAAATGTGAGGGGTGTGTGAGATACTGTATTTGCTCTACATCAGTTCTGCAGAACATTTCAGTAAAAATATTTCAAGACAGTTCGAACAAGCTAGAGTAGCTATAACATGTGGCTGTAGCGTATCACAAGCAGGCTCAAAGTCGGTACAACCCAGTCTCATAGCAGTTTGTGAAATGGTCACAAAAAGGATTTTTTCTCATGTTCTTCATCCATCCATCTATCCACTCGATTCTGCTTATTCTTTTCAGGGTCGCAGGGGGCGCTGGAGCCTATCCCAGCTGTCTTAGGGCGAGAGGCAGGTGAAACCCAGGACAGGTCGCCAGTCTGTCACAGGGCTTACACATAGATAGGAAACAACCAATCACACTCAATTCAAATCAATTTTCTTTATATAATGGCAAATAAGAAAAACAGTCGCCTCATGGTGCTATATTGTAAGGCACGCCTTACAAAAAACCCAACAATCATATGCCCCCCTATGAGCAAGCACTTTGGCAACAGTGAGAAGGAAAAACGCCCTATTAACAGGAAGAAACCTTCAGTAGAACCAGGCTCAGGGAGGGGTGGCCATCTGCTGCGACCGTTTGGGGTGAGACATGCAGTAAGTGGGGATAGATTCATTGGAAACATGGACCATGGTGGAGAGTCCCACCATGTCCCTGTGGTAGTGACCTCCAAGAGGGACATGAACCACCTGTTGATCTCTACCTAATCACATGAGCCAAGGTGTGAAAATCGGTGTAGGTCACAATCAGCCAAATTTTCGGGTGAACCTATATGAAACCAGCCGTGATTTCCTGAGGTCCAGGATGTGAGTGGATCTAAACTGGATTTTGGATGCCAAACAGTTGGTGTCGTTCACATATGGCCGTTCATTTTAGACACAGATGGCTTCTTTCACTCCTCTTTCAAATCATCTGTCTTCTCTGTCTAAAATTGGTGTCCTCAAAAGAGTGACCTTTGTCATTTAGATGCAGATGGACCGCTGAGTCTTGTCCCGTCAAGGTGGCTTCTCTAGAGATCACGACTCCTTAACGCCCACTCACATTCTGGGCCTTTTGACCTCAGAAAATCACATTCACGTTCACCTCGAGTAAGAGTGTCAGTTGTCATCAGTGGTGCTGGTGGACTCATTTTCAAACCTTTGAAAGTTGCAAAACAAGCAGGTCTTCCTCTTCTTCTTCTTCTTCAAAATCCTTTCGGGACAACTTCCTCGATCCTCCAATTTCATGGTTGTCACGCTCTTCAAATGCATCCTCAAAAGGTTCATCACTACTGCTCTCAGAGTGATCGTACACAGTTGAGCTAGTTCCTGAATCATAGTTTGCATGCTTAAATTTTTTGCTGTTATGCTCTTTTTTGTCTTCATCCTCCTCTCTGGACCTTTTTGTAGATCCACCAGGCAACATGTCTTCTGTTACCTGCTGATTGATGTCCTCATCAGCAATATTACCAACATGAGGGCAGTCCTTGCTATCAGTGTCAGAGTCAGAGATGAAGTCAGAGTCATCATCAGAAAAATCCTCCCATCATCCGATTCATTTGTTTGGTACCACATCTTCTTCATCCATCTTTCTAGACCTCCTCCTTTTCTGGTATGTACTGGTGAACATCCATCCTTAAACCCACAGACACGTCTTCCGTGTCAGTGGGATTAAGGAGGTCCTCGAAGTATTCCTTCCACCGCCCGACAATTTTCTCAGTCAAAGTCAGCAGAGCTCCCCCGGCACTATACACAGTGCAGATAGAGCTTTGTGTGTAAATCGCAAGGCAGAATGTAGAAATAGTTGTCTTCTTGCAAGTAGTTGCAGTGTCTCTTCAGTTTTGTGTTCATATGCTGATGTTTTCATTCAAAACATGTTTAAATGCTCTCTGCCGTGATGTCATTTTAGTAACAGAAACTGTAGAGTTCTTCTGAGTCATCACCATGGCATAAAAAAAACAAGCATCAAATGATGTTTTAAACAACAACCATGCTGTTTTCAGTGCTTAACATTTAACATTTCTTTGGTATAAACTTTATCAGTGATGTGGATGTGCACAACCTGTGATCCTGGTGTGAGTGGCAAGATAAAATAATCCACTACTGATGATAACAAATGTGTTTTTATTGCCTTTTAAAAGTAGAGAATAATATGTACATATACACAACTTGGCAAATATGAGACGAGTGAAGTTGATGGAGAATTTATATCCTGAATGGACTTCAGTGTAGCTTATCACGTTTTGCCTTAAGACAAATGTGATAAGCATTTTGGCATGTGTAATGAGATGCTGCATATATTTTATTGCACTGTGGTGGGCAGGGCTCTCTTTTATACTGCTGTTTGTTGGTGGTGACGCCTGACAGACAAAAACATCAAACAGCTGGACTAGCAGGGGAAAATAGCCAGCTCAGTGCTTGGCAGGAGGCTTGCTGGTCTTACTTCAGACTGTGGTGGACACCCCCCAATCCCCAAAGCCCCAAACCTCGGATGATCATCTCTCTATCTTACACCACAGGTAGCGCTGAGGTTCACATTGACACCTGCTCTTCACCCTGTCCTTCTCTGTGGTCTGAGGGCAGCGCTGAGGTTGTTGGACAAGGATTCAGCCACTGGCAGAGGATGGAAACTGCCGACACAGGAGAATGAGACCCATCATTGAAGATTGGATAGATAACAGCTATCTATCTGAGGCAAGCCAAAACATCATTGATACGGAGCAAAAACAGCAGTGCAGATAAAAACAGCACGACAATAGAACAGGAGAAACATGAACATTCACATCAATCCACAATTCAATTCGAGTTGCATCTGGGAAATTTTTCCTCAGACAGTCAAAAATGTTATAATTCTGATCATTTATCAGTAAATATCTATATTTTTATATCTATAAAAAGAAAGATGACACTTGTGAGACTTCATTAGAGGTGTGAGCATCACAGCAGATGCCTTTGTGTCAAAGTGACTGAGGATAAAACAGAAAAACATGAAGATTTTCAAAACAGTCACGACATGACAATGTTTATGTGAATCTTAGATTGTGAAGCTTAGTTTGGCTACAGTTTCAATTAATTTTGGTTGCAGAAAGACAAAACTACAGCTTCAGAATCTAGCACAAAGAAAAAGACGTTAACACAAAGAGCGGACCAATCGACGGATCAGAGTCTTTGAGCTGTCGGCTTTCAGCCCCGATGGCGTATACATGTATGTTCCCTTTACCTGCTCTCATTTACTGTTTTAGCTGTTTGGTGGTTGTCGAAATTTCGTGATGTTTAACCTGTTTCGGGCAAAATAAATTTATATTTCAAAATCGATTCAGGATTTTAATGTATCAATATTGTGTTATTTAAGCTAGAATCGATTTTAATCAGAAAATCAATAATCAAAACCCACCCCTATATACAATCACACAACAAAGGTGTCATTTTGAACAGTGTGGTCAGAGACAAAAGGCATCGATTTCTACTCTGAGAAAGTGCACTTGTAACAATTACAGCTCCATTAGAATAAACCTAACAGAGCGCAGAGAACAACTTTAGAGCAGTCCTGACACATACAAGCACACACACAAAAAACACCGCTGGCTGCCTGCCATCACTACAGATACTAACACACACAAATGTTGGAGGTGGGGCTGTGGAGAGTGATGGAGCGTAAGTGAATTTATTTAGAGGCATTTCTACAGTTACAATGTGCATATTAATTTTGCAGGCTGCATTATTAAAACTGCAGAGCAAAGGCATCCCTCACACAGCCTACAGCAAGACATGGAGGAAAAGAGTCCAGTGTTTTCAAAGGCGGTCATTATGATACAGACAGTGAATGAGAAACTGAATTCACTAAATTAAACACTTAAATGTACAAGTAAAGGATATTTCATCAAGATTCCGTCACTCTCTGAGAGACTAAAAGTGTTAGGCTGGCAATCTCCATCCTCCTGGATTTTAAACAGAAATCATTGACATTGACAAAGGGATTATGTCATCAGCTAGAAAGCCAGAAAGCGACCAAGCGGTTTAATGAAATTTCTGAATACTTTTGCTGCCATCTTGTGATATTACCAGGTATTACAGAATAGAAGAACCTTCAAGTCATTCTGTTGTTGCCAAAGAATGGATGACAACGATGTTTGACGAGCTATGTGTTAGGGAATAGTTTGGACATGGAGAATGTTGGTGGCATGAATTAAAAATTTTGTACCTTCATTCTGTGATGAAATTGAAATGGTAATAGGAGGGATTCTTTTATCTGATGGAACGATTTTTCAACAACAGCAAAATTACAATATGTAAACTTGTAAAAAAGGATAATATCAGATGCCAAGCAACTTCCAGATGCTTAAAAGAAGCAGTAAGGTCAGTTTCCATTCTGGGTTTTTAGCATTAATAAGGTAACCTGCTCCAAGGTGAGTAATGTTTGAGGTTTTAAAAAAATCAACGCAGAGAAAATGTTTTTTCCAACGTTCTTGTATAGCGCTTTTTCACTCTACCTAAACATCCAAAGCTCTCTATACCGGTTGCATCATTCACTCATTCACAACTGTTTCATAGAAGCCACTTTTTCTGTGCTTTTTATGTAACATTCACACACATTCATACTCTGACGAATGCATCAGAGAGCAACTTGGGGTTAATGTCTTGTCCAAAGACATTTAGCATGCAGTCGGAGCAGTGATGGATTGAACCAAAAGCCTTCTGATTAGTAGATGACCTGCTCCACGTCCTGAGCCACAGCCACTCCATTTTAGGGGTAAAGAATGAATTAGAAAGTCATATCCTTAAAAGGTACAGTAAGTAATTTTTGAGGTGATTTGTTGCACTTACAAATACACAATTTGTTTGTATTTATTTCTTCCAACAAATTGATGCAAATTGGTAATAATACTTGCAATGGATTAATAATGCTGAAAACAAATGTTTTTATTAGAATAATATTACAGTGACATTGTGACACTGTAGCTAGTTATAGATTAAGTTCATAACTTTTATACTGAATGCGGATTTAAGGCTGCTGATGGTATCATTCATCAAGCCTCTGATTTATAAGAAAAGAAATATGACAACAATGAGATAGAATCTACTTCTTCAAATGGATCCAGCACAATTTGTTGCAGGACTGCTGAAAGAATCTTGTACGTTTTTAGTCTAAATTTATAGGTTTCTGGATCCTAGAAAAAGTTGTCCATAAGCTCCTGGGCCACAGCTGGAGAAGTGAAAATGTCAACATGATTTCCAACAGCTGATGGATTACCTGAAGCAAAAAACTTTGGGGGATTTATGTAGCTAACTTTTTTCCATGGGCTCAGGAAAACATGGCTGCATATGCAAAGCTTGGACACTGTGATTTTGCCAGCAACTTGAAAGTCAACTTGAATAGTTCAACGCTGGAAATTAAAAACCACCCAGCATGTCATATAACCTTGTGAGACAAAGTGAAGTGAAGGCCAAGAATTATTTGGGGAGCTGCCACATTTGGGGCTTTCTCTAATGTGTCTGTTTATTTCCACAAACAATCACCAGTTTTTTAAAAGAGCAGTATCTACACTCTACTGTGAAAGTAAAACATTAATAAATGCTTATTTCTATCTGTGCAAGTTATCTTAAAGCATTTCCATTGCAAACCTCATACTGTTGAAAATTCATTGGTAGAAGTAGTAGTGAGAGAAGAGGTCTGAACATCATCATGCTGACAATGACTGGGTGGGCGGACGGAACGTTTGGATAGTTAGAAAATTGGTTGTTGGAGTTGCGTGGGCAGCTTGGGAACGTCGTTTTTTCACGGGTTTAATTTTGTGTAGACCTTCCATATTTTTATCTGCCTTTACTTTCGGTTGGGTAAGTGAGATTATTAGGGGAGCTGGCCAACGGCCTAGACGGGCCTGGTAACATCTCCTGCGGATCACCTCTCATAGACCAAAGTGAGGTAATGATAGAAGGCGGAAGGTGTGTGGAGTAGTATGGATGATAGCGAAGAGGAGGAAGTTGGCGGTCAGTGTGAATGGAGAGAGTGAATGGGAAAAAGTTGGGAAGGGGGGCAGGGCGAGTGAAAGGAAGAGGAAAAAGAGATATTAGGGTAGTTCAGAAGGTTCTGGTAGTGAAGGTGAAAGGGTCGGAGCAAATCTAACAATGACTGTCATCCTGAGGTTTGAGAAAGAGGGATTGAAGAGAATGGATTAGAGTACCGGTAACTGCAAGTATGAAGGACCTGGTGGAAAAGTTGAAGCTAAGAAATGGTGAGATTAAAGGGGCAAGGAGAATGACTAGAGGTCTGGAGAAAGTGGAAACAGAAACTGCTGGTGGAGTTTGAGGCCAAAGAGGTGCCAAAGGAGGTCTTCTATGGGTTTGTAAGGTTCAGTGTGAGGGAATTTGTACCCAGACCAATGAGATGTTTTAATTATCAGGAGTTTGGACATATTGCCAATGTGTGTAAAGGGAAGAGAAGGTGTGCCCAATGTTCTGGGGACCATGAGTATGGCAATGGAAGTGGCGTGAGAGTTAAGCTAAAATGTTGTTGTTGCGGAAGGGAACATAGTGTCGCTTTTTGGGGGTGTGAAATTATTAAACAGCAGACAGTTGTTCAAAAGACAAGGGTCATGCAAAAGGTGACATATGCAAAAGCCTGTAAAATGGTTGAGAAAGAGAGGCAGACTGGGAACCCCAGGCTGGGAGAGAAGCAAGTGCTGGACAAGATTATGGAGATGGTAGAAAGGAAAATGGAGGACGAGAAAAAGAAGATGGTGACATTCATTGCGGGTGTAATAAATGCAATGTCAGATGTGAAGTCAAAGACAGAGAGGATCCAGATTATTGTTAAAGCAGCACATTATAGTTTAGACAATAAGAATATCAGATGGGAGGATATAAGAAGGGAACTCAGCAGTCAGGTGAGCCAGGAGGGATAGTGTGGTGGTTAACTTTTCTTATAACCATCTTAATCTGGCAGTGGAATGCAAGGAGTGTTTTGGCAAATGGGCAAGATTTTAAACAGATTGTATATGACCAAAGAGAAAAACCTGATATAATCTGTGTTCAGGAAATATGGTCAAAGCCTTGTTTGGACTTTGGGGTGTATGGATATATAGCCATTAGGTGTGA
>VUQR01030879.1:31073-44393 GCA_015108515.1 Hemichromis elongatus
ACATTCACGATTCTAAAAAAAAAAAAAAAAAAAATTACATTTAAACCTTCTGAGTGACGAGTTGATTTGTGTTACCAGCTGGGAGATGTTCTGTGACATTAATTAATGACTACTATTCAAAAGGACAGCAACTCAAAAACAGCGGTTCAAACGCAGAGGCACAGATGCAGGAGGGACAGCCAACACAGTCTGTTTAGAGTACAGAGTCCCCCTGCGAGTGAAGAATCCTCAGCCCCTATCATACACGCAGGTAAATGCTGTCAGCAGCATCATTGGTCCGCTGCGCCCCAGGATCTCGCAGCAGCCAATGGAGTGTGTGGACTGGCACATTCCGATCTGCATAAAGTTGGACGGGCAAGGGTTCCCAGCCAGCCAACCACCTGTGAGTCCCAGGACTCTTGCAACTCCATACAGAAAAGCGGGCCGTAACATGTGGTAAGAGCAAACCTTTGCAATCTGTTTAGTGGAAATTGGTAATGGACATTGTCTTTTGTTATCAATCCACCACAGGACTTTTAAAATTGAATTTGTCAAAACTGTATATCCATATTAAAATATTCTCAGACTTAGCCAAAAGATTCTGTCACAAGAAGCTTGGCAGCTTATAGTTCATGAAATTGGCTGCGATATTCACTATATTCAAGAGTTATTCCACCATTGACCACTGAGTGGAATCACCAACAGCATTTTTTTCTGTAATATAAAATTGTCTCATTTTTACTTCCCTACATTCCATCCATACAGTTTATGTATTCAGCTTGCTGATAACAACATTAGCTGATAACAGCACTGCACCCACTAATCTAAATCTCATCTACTGGCTCCACAACTCCAACATAATACTGTTCAAAACTCTATCACTAATGCTTCGAAGTGTAGAGTCTGAAAATATAGGGTTGTGTCATAGTGGTTCAACAATCCTTTACAGTCTATGGTATGTAGTGCTTTTTCAAGAAGCTGTTTTGAAGAAACTTGTGGGCCACTGATGGGCCTTAAGTGTTCAAAATCCTTCCATCTGTACAGATTACCTGTCTGCTCCCAGATGCTATTCTCCTCCTTGGAAGGACTGTCATCTATGAAAGGTCAATTAAATAATATGGCAAGTGAAATACCTCCCATGGCATTTGGACTTGAGAATGCAGTATGTACATAATATTGCTGGATGCTAATAACATTGCTAGTCTTTTGCTGTTACTGATGTCCTGTCATTGGTCCACGTATTACTCATAATACTGATCCATTCAGATAGACAAAAACATAAAGTTTATGCACTAATCTGTCGTGTGTTTTCCAGCTGGTGTGGTGTTTTGTTTTTTTCTTTTTGCCCTGCACTTTAAAACACCCTGTAGTCCTGCTGTCAGACTCTGGGGCTCACCTGAGCAGCTGCCACCAACAACACTCAAAATGAGTCCATCAGGAGCACACAGACACACGCACACACTTGTGCAAACTTGCCTTATTAGCTGCTCCAGATTGGCCATCCTAAAGCCCAGATGCCTGTGACCTCCCAGTGCCCCCTAAATGCAAAGCTATTGTGATTAAAGCATGATTGGCAGTGCTGGTTATTAATTCTAATCTGGGGCACATATGTGGGATGGTGGGCAGAGGGCAGGCAGCAGTGTGTGCCAGGCTCACGCCAAACGGAGGCTAATTCAGTCTGACACGCTATCAGAGCAGAGTCTCACATACACACGTGTGCGACATTCCCCTGATGCACCGACACAGCTATAGGCAACACACATTTTTTCTCTAATGCGCAGGAGAGAGGAGGCGAGGAGAGAAGGTTATCCTTTAACAAGAAGCGCGTACACATTTCACAGCACTCCAACACAAAAGTGGCATTTCCCAAAAACCATTAAGGTGCTCTGTAACTTCAAGTACATCATTTGAAAGCAAAAACAGCATGTGTTTTGCAAATCATTTCCATCTCGAGACTCGTATAAAGGTCTTACATTTACCACTTAGAGGCAGAAACTAGAGTGAAGGGTTATTTTCAAAATATGTTTTCTTTCCTTCAAGGTAAAAGCCTCGAAGCAAATGATGTCTCGTCTGTATTACCAACTCACTTCTTGGGTTAAGGTGTCATCTCAGTGGCTGCAGTCAGCCTGAAATTACTGCAGGAGTATTACAGGAGGAATGGACGGACTCTGATTACTCATCATGGGGATGCTGTTTTATTGTAGACTCTAATGAAAATAACAGCCAACGCATGGAGATTTAAATGTATGCAGGCTCATTTGCTAGGACTAGCATCTCTTGAAACACTTGAAGTAACTTAGTAATTGGCAAATGAAGTCATCTTTAAAAGATGTGAACAGAATTAACATTGACTCACTGTGACCTCAAAAACATTGATGTACAACAAACTACTAATTTGGAATAAAAAAAAGTTTTCTGCTGCAATGATAACTATTCGTCTACATCAGATGTGCGCATGTAATATCTAAGTGGACTTTAAGTAGTAGGAAAGAAAGAAAGGATGAGGTACTCTTGGTTTTCCTGTAGAGGGCGTTGCTTTATCATGGAAGGGAAATGCATTCATGTTTTTGACACAGTTGTTTGAAAATGACACCAGAGAGGAACACTCTGTTTTTGAAGGCAGCTCAAATCAACATATTTACATGTACCGACTGGTTTTTTAGGTCGACTGGTTATTTAAAATTGGGAGCAGATTTGACTTACAATGCATGGTTTGAATGAATGTATGGGTAAATGTAGCTTGTTGGTTAAAGTACTTTGAGTGGCCAGTAAGAAAACTGATAAGTGTGAGTACATTACAGTATATATGTTAGTGTGGGTCGCACACACTCCAGTCAAACTACTTTCCATGTATTTTTTTATTAGTTATCATCTCCTTTCTGCTGAATTAAATAAGTGTAAAACCAAGTTCATGGTTGAGTAGTCCACTTATAACTCCCTAACTGAGGGAAGTGACCCAGAGACACAAGCATGACAGCCATAATAACGTCTGCTTAAATTCCTTAATGCTTCCTTTGCAGAGATGTCACTTGTCGGGATGACTGGAAAGTGGTACTAATCATCATGTTAATTATTGCCATGTTTCCCATAATATACCATCATTTTGCTTATACATAAATATGTTTTGAATAGTCAATACACACAAAAAAATGTAACAAAAATATCTATTAAAAACTATTTTATTAAAATGTGCTTGCTATATTTTGTAGTTTTTTTATTTTCCTTGAGTGAAGTGAGTTTCTTTTTCACTTTAGAAAATTGCTGCACAAAGGAATAATTATCCATATTCATGTGATTAAAAAACAAGTGAAGATTGTGTAATTTGGTTTGCGTTGGCTACGCCACCAAATTGGACGTTGCTGTAGCCAGTCGTCAGGATTATCGCTAATTAATTTGACTTCAGAATTGCTAAAATCCTTAAGACATGTGGATCATCTCTTCAGCAGAGGGAGAAAATATGAGTGCACACCAATCCTATTAATGTCACTTTCAGTCCGGTAAGCTGTTATCTTTTTTAACCTCAATAGTGAAGTAAGATTTCTCAATAAGTTACGTGTTTCTACAGTGTGTATAAAAAACACGGTTATAAAAGACGGGGCGTCCAGTAACAACATATCAAAATCATTGTCACAGATTAAGTATCTGTGACTAGTGTACGTGCAGTCTGATTTTTGGTATGTTGTAGGAAAAAGTGTGTGTCAGTTTACCCCACAATAAATAAAAGAATAACCAGTTCAAAGAAAAGTTCCTTCAAATAAAAAAGAAGTGACAAAAACCAATAAAAAGAGTTTTTTTTTTTAAAACCCCAACTCAACCTGTGAGGGAACATTAGTTTAAAAGTATTCCACTAATCTTGAATGGCCCTGCAGTGCAGGGAAAGAGAACAGGTTCATCAGGAGCTGACTGAAGCTTTGGACTTCCTTTTTTCGATGTCCACTAAGTAATAGCAGCAAGGCAGCCAGAGCAGCACAGTTTCTCCTCTGACCTCCCACTCTGGTGTCTTTTTGGTGTCTATTCTGCTTATCTCGCTTATGTGTAGTTTAGGCCTGAAGCTCCAAATCACAGCCTTCAAAAGTTAGTTCTCGCATCCTTCTGTCATGCCGCTCAGGAAGCCCAGTTATTCAATAATTAAATCCAGCTGTGTATACACACCTACCAAAATTTTAAATAAAGAAAAAAACTAAATAAAACTAAAATTGTGCAAAAACCCTCAACCACTAAAAGCAACAAAATAAACATGCAAAACACATTACCATATACTTTCTTCTGATCACACGGCAGTGTTTGATCATTCAATAACTACTGTTTTATAGAGTTACTGAAAGAAATAAAAGTGTTATGTTCCTTGTTTCTGTGGGTAACATATTCCAAGTACCGGTACGTGTCGTTTCATTTGATAAAAACTAACTATCCAAAAGTACTTTTACTGATGTGTGTTTTTTAGTCCCTCTACAAAGTGCTCGAGCAGATTTAGATGTATTTTGAATTTATTTAATCAACTTATTAAGAGGAGTGGGAGCACAAAATGAATAATTTCTTTTCTTAATTTTTGCTTGGCCAATTTAAGAAGACACATTTACTTAAAATTTTATAATAAGGATATGAATTGACGTCTTTTTTTTTCCAACATCCATTGAACTTCTGGTGTTGACGTTTGGAGGACCTCTGTGTACGGGCTATTTATAGCCCAAATGTGGTTGTTATGGGCATCTTTTCAATGTCAAACTGATTTAAGATGTCATTTTTTATAATGCTTCTAATTGTAAAGGCTCTGTGGTCCCTTGTTTTCAGAGATCAGAGGACATGTTTTCTGCACAGAAAAGATTGAAAAGCAGATAATCCAGTTCATACATACACTTGTACAAACTGTACTTTCCGTCGCTACTTCTCTGTAGGCTTCTCTCCTACACTCTGATCTGGGTCCAGCTCCCTATTTGCAGACTTTGAAACAGCACATATGTTTTATGTGTGCTGTATTACTGACATTAAGGTGTAAACATGAGTTTGACAGTGAGTTACTTACTTTAGCTATTGGCTAAATTGGAGTGATTCTAGGAAGGCTCAACTCCCAATCATACTGTTGTGGACACAGTGCCTTGTAATTAATATGTATTTACTGTTTACAAATTGAAGACACCCATTTTTACATTAGCAAACCTAGTGTAGTGTAGATTTCAATCTAATCCACCAGTTTAAGGGTGGAGCCTCTAGTAAATCAAACCCAAGGCAAAGGCTCAGTCATTAAGGAACTATTTAGAACTATTTATGGCAAAGCAGAAAAGACGAGAAACATGACAATTTCAGTCTCCTAATCACAAAGAGGCAGTCCACGAAATCATAAAGCACTTTCAGTAGCATTATTCAGTACAGACACTGGAAAATCACCCTGCCACTTCCTAGACCTGTACACCAAACTGGTGATAGAGTTGTTTAATATTAATGTTTTTGAATTCATACAAACCCTCTCTTTATTATGCAGACTCAGCACGGAGCATTATGTACCACAGTTTCAGAGTGGAGAATAGATTTATAGTCCATCACAAAAATGTAGAGGCAGCCATCATGTTCAGCCAGGTTTAGAATGAAATCAATCCTGTCAGATGCTACCGTTCATATTAATATGCTCTATTTAGGATGTCCATTGACATTTTTAAGTGTGCTACTGGAAAGCATGCAACTTCACTATTTGCGCCCTCATTGTTCCTGTTCTTGTACAACCTCTCCGTCCTCTCTCCCCATCCTCACTCAACTAGAAAATAGCCATTCATTTTACCTGAATCCTTGAATCTCCCCGTTTCTAATTATCTCCTTCCATCTATTTATTTAGCAAATTAACTTCCACTCTTCCTCACTTCTTCACAGCTGGTGCTAGCAGCAACATCCTCCTGTGACTGTGAGGCCTGGTTGTTGCTGGTACTACTTTTCACGATGCAGCTAACATGTTGGTTAATTTTACACATTCTGCTGCATCTATTTTTTAGTTTCTTTTTATTATTTTCTCTTAGGTCTTCAGCTCCACCGTTTGCCACTTTTTCCAGCCTAAACTTTTTCTACAAGCTACATAAGGTAGGGGAGGGGCCAGTCGCGTTTAGAGATTTCATTGGGCAATGCAGCTTCAGCTTTAAAATGAACGAAAGGGCTGCTTTCATTGCTTGCACAGCTGGTGCGCAGCACCCCTTCAGGCCGGCCCATTGGCCCAAAAATGTGTCTGCCCACCAGGAAAATGCCTGGTATGCCAGATTACCAGTCTAGCCCATATCTCCAGCCTGTATTTAGTTCTATGGTTGTATACATTACATTGGTTTTCCCTATCAATACTGCCAGACATCTTTAGCATTTCCCTTTGTGTTGCTTTTAACCGGAATTAAAAAACTGCCATGGCCTTTCTGAGTTCTTTCATAACCTTATTTCTCAGTAAAATAAGTAAAAGCCTGCCATTTAGTGCTTTATTCTACAGAGCTACCTTTAGAGCGGTCCTTTAGTTTTATAAGTGAAAGTTTATTTCTATTAAAGCAAGATAAAAAGTCTATTTAATATGCTTTACTTTTCATTTTTCTGAAATAATAAATCTATGTATAAATCTCGGAAGTACTGTACAGTCATGAAAGCATTATAGCTATTATCCATGCTTTTATGCAAAAAATATTCACTCCAGTTTATTTCATTGATTGCATTTTTCAGACTGTAAAAGCCAACGTCAATGAGAGATTCTGAGATTCTTGTTATCCTAGTTGATCCTTCAATAACCTGTTGGAAATAAAGGTTGCTTGTTACCCTTTTTAATGCTTTCAATTTCATTTGATTATTTCAATGTAAATTGAAGTCCCCAAATAAAGTGACCTCATTATTGGTACCACAGTCTTTAATAAGATTATTCAGTTTGTCATAAAAGATTTTTTGTGCAGATGGTTGTCTATATGTTCCAATTAAAGTGAAGGAAATTTGAACTGAGAGTGTTCATTTGAGTCATTAACACACGACTAATTAATCTATTTACGGTTTATACTAATCTTAACATAGAAAAGCACAGCCTGCCCTGACCATCAGAACATATTGCAGTCTTACACATTTAATATGTCAGCTGGGGAGTTTTCAATTAGCCGTGTTTCTAATAAACCACAAATTAAAAAAAAAATCCAAATGTGGTTCATACATACAGTAAAATGTTGTAGTGTTTAAGAATGGAGCTTCATATGTATAAATCACTCTTTTTCTTAATTCTTATTACTTATATCATCAATTTATGGTCCCACAAATATGCACATGTTAGGAGAGGGAACAGAAAGATGTTTCCACCCACTGCAAATGTACTCCACTGCATTCCTCCAAAATCTCAACTGAACGTCGCAGGATGCAGGTGATGTATGTGTCTGTGATCGGGAGAAATGTGGAATAAAAACCAATCAAAGATTATTTTAAAAACACAGTATGTAAAGACAGGGACTGCAGGGAAACCTTTCATTGTTTTTAACACTCAGTTTTACTTTAGCTTTTTGTACATTGTAACTTTACTCTCCTCAGCAGCAAAAACAGCACAAGCAAGATCAGTATTGTTTACACTGCCTCCATAGACAACAAACATTGTCTTTAGGTAGAAAATAAAGGAACGCTTCAAATAACCGGCATGTAAGGCTTCTTAAACAATGGCTAATGGCAAACCAGGTCTGTGACCAGTTTTAGCTCATTGCTGTCTGATTTGTCATTTATATTTATTTGTTTTTTTCGTCTGTTTTTTTATGCCAAAAACTAATTATAAAGCTTTATGTTATGTAGCTTGGCACTACGGATGCAAATTAGCAGTTTTCTTTAAACATTGCATGTTTGCACTTTACATGTTTGATTACTGGTTAATATTGATGATCATTAACATGTGTTGTCCATCGTAAAATAAAATAAAAACCCACCGGCTGAAATTCTCCCTTTGGATACCACTGATAATAATCAGAAACAGAGGACAAGCTTGTTGATGCCATTTGCAGGCATTCGGAGGTGTTTGGTTCAAATCTTTTAGATAAAGACAAGAAAAAGAAAGGAGAGAGCTTGGGAAAAGTTCTGGAAAGCTGGTAAATTGTGAAAATCTGTCACTATAACTTTTTTCCAGCTATCAGCACCTTTTGTCCCAGTGTCTGTTAGCAGTAAATATTCATGGGTTTCCAAGTGGACTGAATTTACCCAAATAACAACACACGGAAAATTCCCTTCGCATTTGGTGTGAATGCACCATTAAGATTCAAATTAATGAATGGCAATGCTTTATGTTGCACTATTGTGGCTGGTTATAATTAGTGTGGAGTCCAGGACTGAGGTGAGAGCACTTTAATAGACTCTCAGCATCAGTGTTTAATACTGTTTCATTATTGTTAAAGCATTACACACACAGACACACACACAGAGACACAGAGTATCATTTGAAGCAAGAGTTAAAGAAGTTCTCTTGATTGTCTCAATGATCCCTGGAGAGGTTTGAATTAGGATAAAGCAGGAATTTACTTTGAGCCTCAACATTTCTCCTCCTCTCCTTCCATCTTTTTTCTGTCCTCTTGCTCATCTGCTTTTCTTTTCTCCTCCTCACCTCTCCTGCCCACTCTTTGTTCCTTCTTCCTCATAATCTTCTCCAAAATATACTATGTTTGCTCCTCTTCCACCCCTCACCCTATTTTTTCCCCATTCCCTCTCGACCCCACTCGTCATGAGAACATCTGGAGGTGTCATTAAAAGAAAACCTGTTCCTTTAGGACTTCACACACACACAGATCAGCATGGACACACATTACTTCTAGTGACATTAGTGTAATGTTATTTTTATGTGAATTAAACATAAAAATTGGTGGGGGAGAACAGAAAAGACAGAAAGGAACATTAAGAAGTTAAAAAAAAAAAAAACACAAAACCAAAGGGACACGCAGTGCCCAAGGAGCACAGAGCAATCTTTCATTTATTCAATTAGCTAACGAGGTGAGGGAGCCAGGCGCCGACGGAGGATTGATAGAGGGGAAAAACTTCTCTCAGCAGGCGACGCTTACTCAGGACTTTTACTCCCGTCTCTCTTTACTTCTCTCTGTCTTCAACTTTTTTCAGAGGAGAGCTTTTGGCAGGGAAAGAAGGGAGGAGACTGTGAGGATGACCTTGAGCAGCTGTTCTGTGTCTTGGGAGGAATAACAGGGAGCAGATGAAGACACAAAGAAAGAAAAACAGAAGCACATCTCCAGATTTCTATTTTGAATCAATCAAATATTGAATATTGATTGTACAGATATGTGGTATAAATGGAGAATACTTTATGATATGATAAATTACTTTCAGCCAAGGTTACATGTAATTCACACTCAAGTCTTATAAATCTTCCTCATCAGCTGAGTAATCATTTGGAAACAGTGGTGAGAGAAAACTGGCATTCAAACAGGAAGAAAGTTGAACGTGGTGGCTTCAAAATATTTTAGTGGTGAAGTTGCAGAGTGAGATAAACTGAAATTTTCTGGCTTCTGGTAGAGTTTTTCTTTAAACTAATAGCCTAACAGAGTGTTTCAGCTGCACTGCCAGTAGGATAGATACATAAGCTATCGCTCTCTTTGACACTTTCTTGCATCTGGAAAAGAATCTGTAAAGTCAGGTAATAATAATATATATTTTTAATCATCATATATATTCCTATTATCAATTTCAATCCTATTATTATTATTAGCATTTCAGCTACTGTATTAAAAAAAATTCCAAAGTAGCTTAATGTATTTTGTAACATATACTATGAACACAACACAAAGTGAGAAGAAAACAAGGAATTTAAAGTAGCTTTAGCAAGCAGCCCATCCCCTCTGTTGACCATAAATTTCACAGCATGATATCAAGGCACTGCTGACAAATCTTTTTTTTTTTTCATTTACTAAATAAAATATAATTTGTCTTTGTAGTCTACTTTTAATTCACAGTTAAAAATGGAAAATTTCCTGAGTAAGTTCCAGGTCATTGTACACTGTCCTTGGAAAATGTGTGCTTGCAGATACGCCTCCCTGCCTCCAGTCTTCATACTACAGTGATTGCTTCTGGACAACATAATCTGTCACTCAGCAACAAGGTAAAGAAGAATCTAGCATATACCTACTGTTGTTTTATTAGCATGTCATCATAAAAAAATGAAGGCTGACATGAGCTAATACTGCAGCTTTCACAATCAAGTAAAAAAAAAAACAAAACGCAGTGGTCACTGATTAGTACCTAACTGACTGTCTAAAGGTGGACTGTGTCTTCTTGGCTGACGAATGTCAAAAGCAGCTTTTTTTAGCCACAGTCCAATGCTTGGAGAGTGACATGCTGACCCCTGGCCCGGGTTTACGCTCTGACATTAAGCTTGACATTTCAGAAGGATGTCAGCTTCCATCGCTAGTAAAGGTCAGCGCTGCTGTCCTGTCAGCAGAAGGTCATAAACTCTGACCCCAAGGAAGAATCTCTGTATCTTTACGTATGTCGAAATGGTGATTAAGAGCATAATGAATGGCTTTTCCAAACATCTGCATTGAGCAAGCCTTACTTACACACTAACACTTATACACACACATTTGTGGTCCCAGTGACCTTGAGGGGTGTTAGATTTAGGTCAGGATCAGTAAGTGTCTAACAGCCCATCTGTGCCACTCTGGAAACAGTTCCAAGTAGGTCCACTGGGAGAAAGGCCACCTTTACTGGTATGGCAGCATAAACCAGCAGTAATTTTAAAAAGAGAGGGGGAGAGAAAAGACACTCTGTTGGATTCAGAATGGATGAAAGAGACTGGAAAGTAATTATAGTAGTTGAATGTAATCAAGAACATTTCCTTAAGTGCTATATGAAGTATCATTTTGAAGTACTGTTATTTCACTATTTTATTCTACATCATACTTCTGAAATTGTTTGGATTGAGAAGGAAAACGCCTCTAATTGTGTCTTTACTGCAACTGAATTCAGTTTTCTTACTTTTCCCAACTGAAGTGCATAATCCTAGCTGCAATGGAGAAACAGTTCTGGTCATTATTGATCCTTAGTGAGTACAGACCGGATGTCCACATCCTGTTACTCTAGAGGAAACTGTAAAACTCTGTGAAAGGAGTTTGATAGGCTTAAATGAGTAAGTGAAGCTCACCTCTGTCCTCTCATTAGCTGGCATAATCTTAGCTTCTGTTGTTTAGCCAGCTCCTTGTAAGCTGTCCGGAGACAGGAGGGTGCCATGTTTAATCTGCTGACAGTATCGTGATTAAACAAACATGGTGTTTCACGTTTTCACGTGTTACAGCTCTGAATATGGTTCGGGATACGAGGCTTATGGTTGGCGAGGATGAGGTTGAAATTGGAGGAGAGCACTCGTGGAGGAAGAGAAAGACATAATGAGGTGAGGATGATGACATGTACGCATAAAAACTGTTGAATGGTTAAATATAGTCTAAGACAGCTATTTGTAGTCTTCAAATTAAAAGTAACTTTTTAGGTGTATTGTGGCCATTCTCTAGGCACATATAGAAAACACGATTAGGTCGAAATGGCGATGTTCATCTCGGCCACTCTTTTGAACTGAAGTTAATTGAAGCATTTTTGTTGACTAATTTTTACAGACTAATCAGTCTATATGTATAAGTACAACATTTCTTTTTATGTTAAATGACTTACTCAACTTTTAAGAAAGCACTAGTGGTATTAAGGAAGTTAGTAGCAAGACACACATTTGAATAACAAAAAAACAAATTAGTTTATTAGTTTATTAACTTGTTTACACTGGGTTAGCATCGTAGTTGACTGAGATTCACTAATTAGTCAAGTTTTTACTACTTTTATTAGAAAGACACCCAGGGATGTCTAAAATCAGCATTAGCTAATCATCCTCTGGAGACTGTGAATGTCTTACATCTTACAGGTGTTGAACTATTTCAGCAGTATCTGCTGTTGTGGACAGTATATTCATTTTTTGCCTTTATTATATAATTAAGGGAGAGAGAGACTAAAAGACACGCAGCAAAACAAAACTCAGGTCATAGTCAAACCCAGGCTTTTGTATTTAGCCTTGAGGCACAGTTGCCTGCTCGACCAGTGAGCTAAACTAGTGCCCATGCACTCCTCTGTCACCAGTGCAGACCTTCCATCTTTGTGTATGCCCCACAAATAAGCCGTAAGCAGCCATCCCCAATCTTTATAACCTCAAGTTCAGTGCTGCACTCAGGTCCCAATGAATAGTTGAAAATTTGAGGCAGATCACATGAACAGCTGTCAAGACAACTGAAGAACAGACAGACAAGAAAAGCTTCAATGTGCTGGCAGTGACTGAACCAAGTGAAGCAACAAAGGATTTATCCTTTTATATTAAGTCAGAATCCTTTTAAACAAATGATCGTGCAATCTAAATACAGTCTGAATACCATCTTAATACTGCCATCAAACTTAGTATACTTAGACATAACTGATGTGTCACTCCATACCCTGCCACCCACTCCAAAGGTGATGTTTTCCACCTAAGTGGACATGTAAAAAACTGAAAAGTACATGTTTTAAAAAAATGAAGTTGAATAAAAAATTTATAAAGATTTATAAAATATTTATATTAGTATTTATAAAAGTGTTTATATGTAAAATAAATAAATAAATAAATAAAAAATAACAGGGAACAAGGAAAAGAAAAAAATTGGTGCAGTTCAAGGAGCATACGATTGGTCAGCCCAGGATGAGAAGCTCACTGCACTGGAACAAACAATCCAGATTTTAGGTTCTCAAGTCTCCGCTGGTTAGGAACAAGCATTGTTGGCGAGGTTACTTGAAAAAAGTAATCAGTAACTAATTACTGATTACTCCCTTTACTGGTCACTTATTTTCAAAAGTAATTAGTTACTTAGTTACTTACTTGTATATATGCAACATTCTCTGACTGAAAGAAATTTGTTTAACATCTAAACCTATTTTCCGGGAGTTTCTCTGTGAGATTCCCGTGGCAGCGCACTCAGTGCTTGTTCGGAAGTTTAGGGAGGTTTTTTTGCTTTTTTGCTTTTTTTTTTCTACCGCTCGGCCATTGAGAGCCTGCTAACATACTGCATCACGGTATGGTACGGCAGCTGCACCAAGGCGGATAGAGTGAGGCTTCATAGTGTGGTCAAGACAGCACAAAAGATCATCGGCTGCCCTCTCCCCTCCCTGATGGACATTTATTCCTCCCGCTGCCTCAGCAGAGCAGCAAACATTATCAAGGACAGCTCCCACCCTGGTTTCAACATGTTCAGCCTGCTTCCCTCAGGGAAGCGCTACAGGTGCATCAGCACAAAAACCCACAGACTCAAAAACAGTTTCTTCCCCAAAGCCATAACCACCCTGAACTCACACATGCACCGATAA
>VUQR01030881.1:0-13600 GCA_015108515.1 Hemichromis elongatus
ATGGAAAATCCGCGCAGCAGTTTGTGTGGTGCATTTTTGTGCATTTGTCGGCAAATCGCGCCACACAACCAATCAGGAGCCTGGTGATGCTCTGACCTAGGTCAAAGGGGCGGGTCCAGCCAAAGCCATTCATTCTTTATAAATCGAATTAAATCAGGACTTTATGAGTATCACTAGAAATATTATAAACAGTCGTCTCCATACCACAGTTTGCTATCAGTAAACCCCGACGGCATTCACTGTTAGCATACCACATCCATGTTATCAGTGTATAAACTGATAGTTCAGCATATATTAGCACAGATATCATTAAAGAACTACTGTATTAAACACTTTAACTAACCGCAGACAGATGGACAGGCGCTCTGCAGGTTGGATTGAGCGCCTGCAGTTGGTGTCTAGGCGGGCGATGCTTGGACCTACGCGGGACAGCAGCTCCTCAAACTGGGCGATGGACAGACGGTGGTACCGCTGAAAGCGGCCGTCATCCAGACGCAGCTCCTGGAGCAAGTGGTGAAACTCACCAAACTGCTCACGCTTCTGGAGGACCTGATGGATCCAGATACGGCGAGGACGTCGTTTACGCCGCTGCTCTGCTCTCCACAGTAAATACAGAAGGGAGACTCTCTCTTGAAACGCTAGCTCGACAGCTGCCATCCCGCTACATACCGTCTGGTACTACTTCCTCCCACATTCCGCGCGGTAAAATTGCATATTTTGCCGCGCGGTCAGTTCACGTTGGACACGCGAATGTACAAGCGATCAGCTAGGGGCGATTTTGCGTTTTTTGCCGCTTCTACCGCGTTTGGTGTGAAGGTACCGTAAGTCTTCAGAAAGTCCACAAAACACAGGGAATGATGAAGAAACATGTTTATAATGAACAATATATACAACACGACTAACATATTTAACTCAGCTAACTGAGGAGCATATGTACGGCTTACGACTGCAGAAAATTCCATTAAAACCAGAAATTGTTCAAATATAAAAATTTTGACCATCAAGCTCCAGCTTGTATTTCCTTCGACCAATCAAAAACATTTTATTTCAGCCGTGTATTTTGCCAGGGGCGAGCAGACAGAAGCTTCCTTGCGAACAAATGCTCACAAGCGAAAAAGCTTGTTTGCTGGATTACACTATCACTGCACTGTGGGGTACAATTGCCACTTTAGTGAAGACGTTTCATTCATTTTCTTGGGCCAGTTCCTAAAGAACAGGACTGGAGTTTTATATTTAAACCCTGAAGCAAAAAAGGCTCTTGTGCATCACGTTTCCTGTAAACCGAAGGAATAAGGCTGATACAGCTGGGAATGAGAGGGGGGGGTTACTTGGTTGGTTTGTTGGACTTTTTACTGACAATTATAATTTATTTTCCCATTTCCATTATGAAAACTATATTTTTCAATTTATTTTCATAATTTTTTACTCGAGGAGGAAAGAGCTTTCCAATCACAGTCAGCTGGTTCTTTGAAACATCAAATCACAGTCAAATTTACGGTCGTCTCTTGCGATCCTCACTACCTCACTGTGGAAGTACAGCTGTATTCAAACAGTCCAACCTTTTTTTTTTTTTCCAGCACACTCGTGCAGCTTTTCATCCTCCCTTTATCTGTCCAATTTAATTAGAAGCCTTTCGTCTCCCGTGCTCCTTTATGCCTCACCTCTTTCATCTTCTGTCCGACACAGATCAATTCTTCATGGCACACTTTCCCGGTCCCCGCTGATGCTGTCGGGCTTTCTAAGAAGCACACAAAACTTTGCTGCTTCCAGCGCAAAGTTTAACATCTTTGAAAAAACCACGAGATCTTCACAATCCACTGGTTGCCCGGCATTTTTTTTAAGCGCAACTGCACCTCTGGTGGAAAAATTAAATGGGAAGGGATCTTAAAGTTACCGTGTTGCTAATGGCATATTATTAAACTGACATATACGGAGAACTTCTCCAGAGCGATTGCTCGATTCCTTTTGCATAGAAGTTGAGGATCAGCGGGAGGGTGAACGGGACGGGATGATCAGGAATACAAAAGGAGAGTCTGGAGGATGGTTACAGTGAGGCTGGAGGAAAAAATGAATCGAAGATACTTTGTGTATGAATAAGAAATAGAAAAATGATCTTGTAGGGGCTTAATGAAGAGAGGAAAATTCAATTTAAGGCACCATGTGTATCATGTAAATGTGTCTTCCATACTGTTCACCCCCCCCCTCCCTCACATTTATTGTTAAATGTGATACGAGTCCATTTGACTCATGACCAGTGGAATCCCACAGGTGAGCTCTTGCAGGTCAGAGTGAAATCATCTCTGTTTAACCCATTAGCCAGGTTATTAATCAGGGCACATTTATGGTATCACTGCGGTCTTGATTATAGAACAAGGTCTTACACCCCAGCCACAGGGGGAACATAATATAATTGTAGTAATCCTCACATCCTCTCCATGAATTACTGTGATGTGATTTGATGCAAACCGCAGCGTTTTGTCACCCCGTCTTTCAGGAATCAAGATGCAAATGGATGCTTCAAGTACTGATCTTTATTCATTTGACTGTGCTTGTAAACCGGCTCACAATTAAATGCTTTTATCCCGAGTGAGATTACATTATAAGCAGTCTACCCCGTTTCATTCGGCACCTGCAGCAAAGCACAGCTATCCATCGATTGTCTTTATCTGTGTTCCAGGCGATTGCTGCTCCAGCTGAAGAGAATGCTGCTAAGGCTTAGCAGAGGTAGCAATAAGCCCAGCAAGCAGCAACTACAGGATCCTGAGCTGGGAGTGTACTTTATGGGAGTGAGGAGAGCTGGCTGTTAGTCGTGCTGGATTAGAATCTGACAGCCTTTAGATGCTTTAGATGCTAAAAAAAAAAAAAAAAAGGAGGAAGAGGAGGAGGCCTCCTGCTCTAGCACAAATGGCCATGACATAAGATCCACCCATTATTGACACCAAGAGAAATGGAAAGACATGACAGGGCAACCCCGAGACCCTGTAGGGGCATTCACAGTGCTTCATGATGCGACAACGGATGTGTCTAGGTGTGCACTTTTCTCAAACATAGAGAAAAGCTCCGCTGCCCAGAAGAGAGGATGATGTCTAATGATGTCTCAGTAAGACTAAGCCCTAATCCCCAATGACATTTCTGAGAGGAATGGTTTTTGTAGTCCAACTTTAATGACAGGGAATAAAAGGGGAAGGTTTTGCTCCTGGTGAGGTCCAATTACAACCACAAGGACACACCAAGGAAGACTGACAAAAATAAAAAAAAACACCGCTCATTTTTGACATTGAACGACTTCAATAAAAAAAATTTTTTAAAAAGCGCTGTCAAGATCAGCTGGTGAAATATCACTGACCCTTCAGATTTATTTATATTAAGAAAATAAACAGTAAGGCTCCTCTTAAATAGAAAACTAGATGGATGATCTTAATTATAAACAAAATATGGACACACCGCTGTTGCCTCATAAATTACCAAAAGGATAAATCAACCATGACAGACTTTTTACAAAAGTTAAAAATGATAACAAAGCTTACACTGATTGCACCGTGTTGATCAAGCTGCACATTAATTATACGAGTGTTGATATGAGAGCACACAACTCCTTTGGTATCATTTTCTGTTATCATGAATTTTAAGTCATCAGACACAAAATACAAGTAGCAGAAGTACAGAAAATGACACGTACTTTATTATGGTTTATATACACTGTAAATGTGGTGTTATGAAAGGATTTGTAAATGTACTGCAATATGGCATTCAATCAATATCACCGCCTGAGCTTTGCAGCTCATCTAAAGAGTCTAACTATATTTTTGTGGTGTAGTTAGTGGGAAGAAAAAAAAATCATGTTTTTCCACCAGTTTAGAAGATGCTTGTTATTAAAAGAGAAACTGGAGACTACACGGGCATTCTATAGTAACCCCGAAAACCCGTAATTACGATTATGTCAATAATTTAAGAGAACCTAAAGTGATGTAACTCACTCGCACCGTGGATGTGATGCATGTGAAGCACAGCAGTTCACTGACTGTCAGTCACAGTTTGAAGCTGCAACCTCTGTCCTAAAAAAAAATTAGAGCTAACCTGAGGTAGCAAACACTGCAAATGTGCCAATGGCCACTGGGTCGATATCTGTAGACTACATGTTAAAATCTGCAATTTCATGATGATGAAACTGGCTTATTCAGAGCATCTTCAGAGCCTTTAATAACAAGTGTTCCTCCTTTTTTCTTTAAATTACTCGTCCATCTGGATACTGTTTAAGCTCAAAATTGGACGGATGGCTTAACAGGTAGCCTGATCTCACCTTTCGCTAATTCAAGCCACTGGACTATAGTCTGGAGCATTTTTACTGGAATTATCTGGCAAGTATCAGTAGTTGGGAAGTTAATGTGAAAGATCCAAAATCATCAGTACTATAGCCATCTTATGAATAGATAGTAGAGTTAGGCAGCATGTCCCAGGGCTAACCCTGTGCAAGATGTAGTCAGAAAACTAATGAGCATGCTGCAGCACTCAAACTATTTTTAGAGTCCATAGATAAGTCTTGGGTTTTGTTCAAGGATAAATTGATTGGTTGTCAGTCTCAAAATGGTCTTCTGTAATATGGATCTGCTGAATGAGTGAGCGAGAAGGCACATATGAAGAAAAATGAGGGAACAATGCAGCAAATGAACAAAACAAGCAACTTTTCGCCGAGACTGTAATGTCTGAAGAGGAAAAAGTCCCAGTCACTTTTGTCTGCACTTTTTGCGACAGTGGAAAGTTCACACTAAATTGAGGATAGGTACACATTACTGCTGTATCTAAGCACTGAGATATCTGAGGAACGCCAAAGCTGAGTGTGGACTCAGCAAGTTAGCTTGTAGTGAAAATGCGGGGAAGCATCCCCCAGATCGTGCAGAAAAATGTGAATTTCTTTCAAAACAACACTGGATGTAAATCCAACCCCTAAAAACGCTGCTGGGAAATAAACCAATTATATTTGATCCTTCTTAAGACCTTAACTGGCTGTTTGTGACTACAGAACCATCTGTGTTTTTTAAATATTGACTGATTAATTTCAAGAAGCCAGATATTTTATTTTTCCTTCTGTATAGTTATAAAGCAATTTGGATTGAAACCACCTCGTATATTAGGAGGCATTTGCTCGCAGAAGCTTCAACAAACAGTATCATCTTTGAACATATGACACTAAAGTCTGCGTCCGGTCTCTTCTTCTCTTCACTCTTCCAGCTCCAAGTATCACTGCAGGAACTGCCTGACTGCACTACATCGTTCCAGTCTCTACATACAGATTATTGCATCGAATCGTTTTCACGAACAAACGTGCATACACTCCAACCTGATGCAGCAATCGCATCCTTGATTTTTAAACCTCTAAATAAACCTGGAACACAAGATGATCATAATACGCCTCTGTAAACAGAGCCAAACAAGCATTAGAAAGGCTGTGGTCACACTAAAAGTGCCGCATCTTTATTCGATGCACAAATGCAAAAATGTCTGGGAGAGCTAATTACTTGTTTTATTGTGAATGAACACAGGGCAGACTTTAATCAGAGCTGAGGGAGGAAAAAACTTTGATTGCTTTTAAAGCGCCGTAAAAATACGAGGGCAAAGAAAGGGGAATTTGAGTAATTATTCAAACTTGAATAATTTAACTGGAACACTGTATATTTCTGAATAATAACGAGTACCGCACCCCTCGGGCCAAATAAATTATTTGTGGGACCCTGTGACCACTGGTGTTATTGCCAGTGTCCTTTTGATGAGGGGGGGTAAGAAGTGGAGGGGACAAAGAAAGTAGAGCTTCTTTTTTTTTTTTTTTATCAGAAAAAAACTGAGCACACAGCCTGAAACGCTGGCAGCTGCAAGACAAGAAAATCTACTCTCCAGTGTTACAGTAACTGTTGCTCGTTTGGACGAACTTGGCTTCAGGGACGGTTTTCTGTTTTGTGTTGCCATTTTCACAAAATACTGTCTGCACAAATTTATAACGGTAAAATGATCAACAAGCTACTTCTACCAGTCTTAGACTTACATAAATGAAAAAGGTGGAAGCGATCACGTGTTTAATCAACTTTACTTAACCTCTGTGACAGTTAGATAGGTGGCAGACGACTAGAAGAATATACTTTTTCTTACATTGCTGATATATACGAATACTGAACACATGCTATAAACTCGAGGTACAACTTTCAGACGTAGCTTGAGTCCTTTTTTCCCCCAGCAGCAGAGGTTAAAAGTTTGCACAAAAAATCTTTGAAAAGTACATCAGAAGACAAAAAAGAGAGATGATTCTTGCTGGCAGGTAACAGAAAAGAAGCAGAATGGAAACACACGAAGGCTGAGTTCCCGCCTCTTTCCCCGAGCACGGCTGGACGTCTTTGCACCGGTTTCACTTCGTTTTGGCTCTTTTCAGAATAAACTGACACCGAACTTGCACGTCAGAGGTTTGCGAGAACGTTCCTTAATCAATCATTTCTAAAGTCATAGTCATCGATTTAAGATGCAACAGCATGTGCAAAATAGGGCGGCTGTTGCATGAATGGTACAAATGACCCTCCAACAGAATCAATTAAATAGTAGAACAAATTGTTTGTTTGCGGCGAAACACCATCCAGGCCAAAAACGCTGCAAAGAATCAAAATAGGTGGGGCTTGTCCCGAAACGACCTGCTTCGTGTTGGATTTCGACAGAGCAGCCTGCAGCAGCTTAACATTTGCCGTTCTGTTGTATACTTTTGTTTTGTTTTTTTTCCTCTTGTGCTGAGCCTTTTTTTTTCATTTTGAAGATGTCAGTGGTTCTGCTCTTGTCCTCTGTGATTTTTCAAATGGCACTATTCTGTCGCGTAAAGACAAAACTTGAGGCATTCAAACTGATGTGAAAAAGACACGCTTATCACACGACTTATACAGCTTGATTATTTCCTCATAAACCTCCCCTGACCTACTTTTTTTTTAAAAATCTGTCTCCCCCCCCCACTCCTCCTTTCACTCTACATTAACTTACCAAACACACTATAAACACGAAGGCAAAGCAGTACTTGTCAGCTGTATACCATATATATGTGTTAGAGGTCTCGTGGACCATCTATGGTACACATACATTAGCTACATGTATAATGTATTACTTCTTAAACAACATGACAGTTTCCTGTTCTCAATGTTTTCTGACATTATTTTATAAACACTGACAGTTATTCAGTCAAACTGTCAATGACAATGAGTAAACAGCTGCAATCAACTACAGTAAGAATGATAAATGAGCCTTATGGATAGTCTTAACCTGCAAAACACCTCTCAGTGCAACTTTCTTGCTAAAAACACAGCTTTCTATTATGATGCTAATGATGCACTTTGTAATCAGAGCTATTCAGGCTCAGGTTAGTGTAATTGGGGTATTGACTCACAGACCAGAGGGCCATGACAATAGTCTACTACGGGGCTTTGACCTGATTAGACCAAACTGTAATTAGCTAATAACGATCTGATAAATAAAGCACACATAAATAAAACTGTTGTAAGAAATCTTTTTAATGTTTATGGCTCATCAGAAATGAAGGAGTCATATTAAAGAAATAGCATTCCTTGTCGGGACATAGAAAACATTTTTACGTAATCGGTTCTGTTTGTTTGCCCGACTGTCTGCTTGCTCGCTAGCAGTTTAGCCTCCAGTTTTCAAGAAGTCATTTTTAAAATTTTGTGTGATGGCAGATATTCATAATAGCTTGAGTTCATTTAATTTGCCTGAAAATTGGATCAAGGTCACAAAGAATGTGAAAATCAGTACGAACTATATTACCCACAATTTTTTTTTTATGGATTGTCTTCAAACTTTGCAACAACACACCAGGTCATGCAAGACATAGGTACATGACTTTGACCTTCAGTGTTACTGTACCTTAAAAATACATTTCATGAAGCCATATCAAGTCATAGATCATATGAAAGGACGTTAAGAGAGCTGTGCAATACACTTTCCGTTCTTTTAATATGACACCCGACGACGATCACACACTGAATGAATATAATTTAAGGTCTCGAGTTTTACAGCTGATTCACAGATCAGGGTAACAGAAATTAGGAAAAAGTTTGAGTTTCTATTAACTCATCTCCAACTTTAAAGTAATTTATTAGTAATTGCGGGACGTAATTACTAATATTTTTTTTGTCTTATACTTATTTTAATGATTATGTAAACTGCTTGCTTTTATGTTAATTTTACTACTCTGCTGTGTACAGTGTCCTCGAGTGCTCTGAAAGGCGCTTTCAAATAAAATATATTATTATTATTATTATTGTAAGCACTTTCTTTGAGTGCTTTAAATCATTATTTTTTCAATACAAGATTATATGACACGGTGACACAAACCGATTAATAGACTAAACTAGATTTCTATGTTAATGAACTATGCAAACAATGCAGATGTCATTATTGGGAATTTCCATATTTCCAATGCTGACATTGGGGGAGGGTGACACTCTGTGAGTGTGTTAATATATATAAAGAGGTCAAAGATCATACAAGGTTTCATAAGAAGGTTCGTGAATCCACCTCAATTCAGACCACAAATCAGGTTTTATTAATAATTTAATTCATCTTTAAGGATTCTTACTGTATAGTTCTGTGCGGTGGGACGCGGGCCCTGAGTTTGTTCTTTGAGATGGCATTTTGTTTTTGTTTCATCTAACCTGATCTCCTCACTTTAATGTTAATCTCCTACTGGTGGAGCCTTTAGGGGTTGTTGGTGTAATTGCTGTCTAAGAGAATGCATTCAAAGCCCCTTAACCCCAGCGTGAGGGGAGACCTGGGCTTTGAACCGGTATCTGAAGACTTCATCTAAAGCAGTTGTGTATATTTAGAGTGGCTGCCTTTGTCTTGTAAAATTCATGTTACAGCCTGGAGCAAAGCAGTAAGATCTTTCTCTTGATCTCTTAACATTTTTGCCTTGTTGTTTTTGAGACGCCATTTGGGGATTGTCATGCTTCGGTTTTTACTGCTGGAGCTTTTAAACGAGCCCTCGTCATTAATGCCTCCATATTTACGACACAACAAACAAATCAATGATTTTTTTTTTTTGGTTATACAGTGCAGCTGTTAACTTCCTTTTTCATTTTATTTGATTGTGTATACAAAATCAATATCTCGTAATATGGTGAAGCGTTTCTGCAAGGCATCCTTGCGGGCTTAATTTCACATTTCATCTTTTCCTTTATTACCCTTGCAAACGTACCTTAAATCAATGAGGTCATTTCGAAGCTTATCTCAAAATAAAAAAAAAAAAACTCCACTAGCATAGATAACTTTATTTTCTCCAACCGAGATTGAATGTTTCTGGTCCTGCGTGCAAAAATGAAGAAGATGAAGGAAATTGTTGGTTTGAATAGAACTAGCCAGGAGCGTGAAAAGGATGTTGGTGGTAAAAAATGTGGAGGTGTGGAAAGGAGGAGCTGAGGAGAATCTCCTGACACGGATGAAGCCGTGTGAAATTTGTAAATCCTTGATTAGGAGGGATTGTCTCTTCCTCTAAGAGGAGATTAAAGAGGAACATTTTCTAAAAATGATGCATAAAGTATGAGAATTTGAAACAACGAGGGGGGGAGGACACTTCATGAAAACAGAAGTAAACTTTGTTAAACTGGTGTTTCCACAGTTCAGGCAGGTATTAGAGGGAACACCAGCTTGAGGAAATGAGTCCAGCAGCAGGGGATGGGATGTGGCTGGAGGTGGAACAGCAGGGCATCCAAGGTCTGATCTCTAGGTTTTAAAAATTCAGTACTACTCCTCAACTAAACTCAGGTCCAGCAGAGTCGAGATGACTTAACTCAATGCCGTAACTCGAAAGAATATTAAGAACACATCTGACTCCAGGGCATATGATTTTTCAACATGAATTCAAATTTTCTATTTCGCCGATTTCCGTACGGTGTTGCAATGGTTAGCACGTTCAGCTCACAGCAAGGCAATCCCGGATTTGAACCCACCGGCCGGCCGGGGGCCTTTGTGTGTGGATTTTCCACATTCTCCCTGTGCCTGTTTGGGCTCTCTGTTGTTACTCCTGCTTCCTCCTACGGTCCAAAAAATGTATGTTAAGCAAACTGGTTATTCGAAATAGACTGCAGTTGTGAGTGTGAGTGTGTGTTAGCTCTGTGATACACTGATGCTGTCCAGGTTGTACCAGCTGAATGACAGCTGGGATAGGCTGGCTGGAATATGTATTCTGTACTATAACACGGAATTAAAAGGAAAACAAATTAGTAAGTAGGAAATAAAATAAATCACTATGTATCCAAACATACTTAAAACTGCTACTTGGTGGAGCTAATCTACTTAATATCACCATCAACTGGAAAACCAGACTGAAGAGTTTAAACTGTTCACTTCATGGAGATTATTTAACATTTCACTCATGCCTGATTGAGTATCCAAATTAAAGCAGATGGTCGGATGGATTTTCATGGCGCACGCAATTATGTTGTTACATTTTTTTTTTCTCTCAAATCTATTGCTGGAGAGTCTATAATACGCTCTTCTATTGTAGCTTGGCGTGGGATTTTTATGATGCTACAGAAACAGCTGACAGGACACAGCGAGCTCATAAGAGGAGCACAGTGGCTGATGTAAGAACTGTGTCGAGCTTTAATTCAATTAGCATAGGCAGTTTTAAAGCATGAAATCTTTAAGAATGATCGCTTGACGCCAGATAAGCTTAGCAGGCAATTTTAACTCGGTGGCAGCTGCTGTCGTCTTCCAGATCTCATGTGTTTATTTTTTATGTGTGTGTGTGTGTGTCTTTTAGGTTGGCTGGTTGGCTGGATTTGGGGCTAATCAAGAAACCAGAAGCAGCTGGCTCCTCTAGATCGATAAAGCCCACCTCTCCTTCATCTCTGACACCATTTTCTCCTCTCTTTGACTTTTTGCATTTCTGTACAGTTTCACTTGAGTTCATTTGTTAGCCTTGATTTTTGTCGCTTTTGTCAAGGAACACAAAGAGTGCATTTCATGCAAGCTCTATAGCACAACGCTTTCCAAGAATCGCTTGCCAAAAATGTCGAGTATTTATCAGAAAAATTAAACCCCTTTGATTTTTTTTTGTTTTTTTTGTAGGAGAACATGAACCTGTTAAAATAAAAATTGTATTACATAGTTGAATGGCTGAAAGGTAAGCTGACAGCGCCTACAAAAATGCATACAGAACTGAAAATAAGTCCAAAGCTGATACTGTGAATTTATGCTATTGTGACATCAGAAATTGTGGTTACCGTGCAGATTGCACACAGCACTGTCAGGTGCCCTGTGTGAAACACAGTCGTCCCTGAAAACCCCGGACCATTTGATGCTTTACCTGAGTCTCTAATTTGCATAATCCCTGCCTGAAGAGTGAGGGCGATAAGCTTTTAGGTTGAGGTTGTCAGCTTGTGGCAGTCAGCAGTTTTGTCCCAGAGGCATGCTGGTCTTGTTCTGTGGACAAACATAAAAGCCTAGACAGGACCGATAATGGTTTAACAGGTCTGCCGGGGGACAGCCTTTGCACGCACACTCAATGAGAAAGAAAAAAGAGAAAATAAAACAGCCATGCCAATCTCAGCCAAATAAAAAGTTAAGATGGGCTGCCTAGTTTCAGAGTGCTGATCTGTTAGTCTGGGAGAACCGAAGCTTATCGGCTCTGCTCTCAGCATTTTGCTAACAAAAACAACTCCCTTTGACTCGAAGCAAACGGCAAACTTTTAAGGAGATGAGATCGCAACACTTAATGGCCTCAAGCTGATTGGTGAGGTCAGACGCAGGCCAGATTCTTAATAAGACAATTTTTTTTATTCACACATTTCCGTGTCTCTGATTTTCTTCTGCTGTTGCTCTGCCTGATCAAAAGTGATGATAGGCAGGAGGGGTTGCGGTCTGGTCTTAAAATGACTTCCGCCAGCTTATCCGCAGCGGTCCATCCAGGTGCAGCAGCCCCTGAACTCTGCTGTCAACCGAGTGCTGCGCTTCCAACTGAGGAGGCCAGTAATAAAGTAAACAGAGACTCTCATGCATCCCAGTGCACACCAGCAATGTCCAAAGAACACCCACACTTGGAAGCGGGTACAAATTTCAAAACAAACAAGCCAAATACTAAATAATTTTTTGCACTTGTGAATTCTGTCTCACATGTTAATTTTCAGAACAAGGAAGAAGCTCAATAAAAAAAAAAAGCAGTCACACACTAATCTCAGGAAAAAAACATTTCCTGCAGGTGATCGGCGAGTAAATGTTCTGCGCTCAGCCGCCTCAGCTACATCACTTACACGTCCATGAAAGCCAGTACAGTCTAAATGATAAATCTATCACAACTTACAAAGAAGTGGATCAAAATGAAGAGCTCAGCGGTACTGTCTTAGGATGGCATCTTTACAATAAGTCAGTTTTTCAAATTTCTGTCCATCTAGAGTTGCCCCTGTCAGCTGTAATTGGGCTGTTATTGTGATGTGAAAATACCTTGGAGCAACAACAGCTCAGCCATGAAGTGGTATGCCACATAAGCTCACAGTCAGAGATTGCTGAGTCCTGAAGCACACAGTGTGTAAAAATAATTTTGTCCTTGGTGGCAATACTTACTACCAACTTTCAAACTGCCTCAAGAAGCAACATCAGCACAAAAAAACAGCACCTTGGGAGATTCATGACATGGGTTTCCGTGACTATGCCGCAGCCAGATCACCACCCATCATTTCCTTCACTGCCACTGCGCTCTGGAGCACTGGGAGCTTATTTTCTGCAGCTCAGTCAGGCTTCAGAATCTAATGGAGGAATTTGGGTTTAGTGAACGCCAGCAGGGTGCCATCCACTTTGTGGTGATCTGGTGAGTTTCCTGTTTGAATACGATCAAGCCAACAGTGATGATAAAAAATAAAAGCAAAAAAAAAAATAAAAATCAGAGCTGCTTTCAGTTTGATCTTTCCTCCAAAGTAGTGTCTTTAAGCGCTGATGCAGCACCTCCGGTGAGGCTCCCATTTTTTTTCCCTGTTCCGACCACATGCACTCGTGCTTCAACAAAAGTCAAAATATTAACGTGTTAACTTGTTTTTGATTTTTGGGGAAGATGAAGGGGAAGTGGTGAATGACGATTGCGTCAATGTGGCCAAAAATCTGTGTTTTCAACACACTGTGTTCACCAGGGGGTGCCACCAGAAATTCTGGGCCCTATGGAAACCAACATTTTTGGGCCCTCTACATTTTTCACAGATAAAATTCAACCCAATAAACATGGCCTGTATGATGCGACATGCCTGCGTTTGTCACTATCTGAGCTGCATCATAGCAAGAGACGCTATGCTAGCGACCGTAGCTTAGACAGATGGGTGGAACGAACCATTGTGAAAGGGAGGGGTGTGTCATAAACAGTACATTATTATAATATATTATTTGTTAAATATTATTAAATATATGGTCAAAATAGACGAAATACACATTATGTGTAGGAGGGGCCCTAGCACATTTAACGTATATATTAAAAAGGGAAAAGAAATAAGAAAATGAAGAGATCTGGTCTTCTGGGCCCTTCCTCAGCCTGGGCCCTTAGAATCGTCCTAACCTTCCACCCCTTTACGGCGCCCCTGGT
>VUQR01030882.1:0-23351 GCA_015108515.1 Hemichromis elongatus
AATCAAAAATGCATTTAAATGTCAAATCATAACTGTCACAAACACGGAGAAGTAAAAGTATATTTAACATACAAGGTTACTAAAACAAAATAGCCTAAAAAGGAGTGGGACGAAGAAAACTTATTAAATCCCACCCCTGTAATCATTCATAATAAACAATATGCATACATACATACATACACACATATATATATATATATATATATATATATATACATACATATACACACATACATACAGTATACCAACAATGGTAATGGACAATACCAACAATGGTAAGAGAACAGACATTACAGAGCACACTAAGACCATCTTTGAGTATACTGTGACCAGACCGACTGTTTAAAGAGGAATTTAAATCTATGAATATTTTTGCATTGTTTCAGTTGTAAACTCAGACTGTTCCAGATTTTCACACCACGCACGTACAGACACACAAAAACCTTTACGAGTTGTTCCAGTTCTGGGTAATTTAAGTTCTCTGAAGCCTCTCACATTATAAACCCTCTCTCGACTTTCACACACTTCCACACAATATGTAAAATATGGAAGAACCAGGGTACAGTACAGAGTACGGAGTGCGTCTTCATCAAGGTATGGTTTCACTTTGTTTAAAACTGCGAGGCTTTTGGAAATTTTGTTTTTTATGTGTCTGACATGGGGTTTCCATGAAATTTTGTTATCAATTACAATTCCCAAAAATTTGTTTTCACTCACATTTTCAATTGGTACACCTCAAAAGAACTTGTCTGGAATTCCTCACGATGGTAACTCTGGACAAAGACTCAGTCAGTCCTCTCAGATCAAGTTTAAAAGGCGATCCATATGGGCAGCAACCAGCAGCAACGTGGCACCCACAGAACACAACATGTCTGTGTCCTTCAGCATTATTGAAAAGATGAAGTAATTGCTGGTGATGTAGTGCCTTTGATTCTATCGAATCAAACAACTAGCAATCATAGTAAAAGACACAGGTTACTGACACGTGACAGAGATATCTAAAGATATTTTCTGGTTATTAACGTGTTATAATGTGTGGTTTTAATTCTTTTTGTAAATGATTAAACTTCTGCATTTAAAAACACAGAAAAAGACACTACACCAGGGTAACAATAGTTTAGATGGTTATTCGAGTTAAACCGAGCACTGCAGGTTTACAGTGTTTGGCTGTTAGTGACGAAGGTTTATTAACGTGAGCCTGAAGCCCAGAGAAGCCTGACTGCAGCTCTCAAACACGGCTGTCTGCAGGACAGACCTCAGCCTTCTGAAGCACAGTACTGTCGTGGTAGTGTCGTGGACTGGTTGCCCCTTTCTTCCTAGTTTGTTTTTTTTAGAGGCGCCAAAAGCCCAACTGTTTTTCTTTTCTTTTCCCGAAACCGAACTAAAACCAGAAAAAACCGGACGACAAACGGTCCGTAGGAAAAGAAAAAAAAATCCGGGACACTGACCTGGAGCTCGTTAGGCGCTGATGAGGGCTCCCCTCCGTCGCTGCTCTCCAGTTTTAAGGTCTGGTGGTCCTGGTTCTCCTCCTCCATGATTGCCGTTAATCCTGCTCTTCTTCCCGCCGCCGTCTCCACAGCTGCCACAGCACAGTGTGGTCAGCAAGCGGAGGCCGGCTGAGCCCCTCCATTGCTGTGCTGAGGAGTTAATTACAAACGGCTTTGTAAAAAAAAAAACTATTTGATTTGATGTTTTTCATCCCAGGAGGAAATAAAACTTAAACCATTAGATTCATTTTTTAAATAAGTACAGACATATTTATTATATTAAAAAAAAGGGAAATAAAATTTCGCCTTTCTCGTCGCTGAATCGCCCACCGGCGTCTGGCTGCAGGATGGCCCATAAACCCCGCCTCCTCCTCCTCCACGTTAGCGGATGGGACAAAAACCTCCTCAGATAACTGCTTCCTAAAGCTGCTTGCTGCCATCATTAGAAGTTCTGATGGTGCTGATTTGTGTTGTAGGGGTCTACTTTCTCACAAGTTTGATTCGAATTACTACCATAAAGCTGTAAGCAAGGAAATAACAAATAACGAGCCTGTTAAAGACAGAACTCAATGACAGTACTGATCAGTCTCCCTCTGTTAACATTCGCGATGCTTACAAAAATCAGTTTGTAACGCCAAACATAGAGAAGAAAAACAGCTGTAAAAACCGCACAGGTTTAAAGATGTTTGGGACTCGATCGGCTTCGTTTTTTTGCGCCCAGCCCTCAAAGTTTGGATGTTTTTAGGTCATTAAGTTTTCTTGTTCGTGTCATCCGCGTTGTTTAACTCACTGTGAAGCAAAACTAGAAGATGTAATAGCGCTAGATTAAAAAAAAAATTAAATATATACATTTCAAGGAAAAACCACTAAATGTCATTTCCTTCCTTATAAAACGGCTGATTCTCACCAATCAACATTTTTAAATCCACTGAGCGGGCCGTGTAGACGCCTTTCCAAAAGCACACCGACAGCCCGAGGTGTTCTTCAGTAAACTGGACTAAACGACAGACGGACCCGAGACCCCTCCGCACCGTTTCAGTAAGTTAAACGTGTTTGTAAGATTATCTAACGTTCTTAGCTAACTAGCTAGCGGTCATGAGAAGCTGCGCGGTGTTCGTTAGCTAATCCGTGCGCACGAATATATTTCCGCTGACTAAAGAAATCTGTGCGAGCTTGAATGTTTTTTTGAAGTCAGTGCTGTGGTTCCGACGTTAGCTCTGCTACTCTGAACTGAACTGAGGGACGTCCAGTCCTGCAGATGAAGCTGAGGCACTGAAACGGTTTGTAGGAGAAACGTCACCGGGATGCTGAGTCACTGACTAACGTTACCGTGATTTTATTACGAGTGTTAGGCTGTACGAGCAACACGCCGGACTGTCCTTCAGCTCCTGTGCAGAACTGATTATTAAATATAAATATAAACATATTTCTGTTAGGGCAGTAACACCAAATAATAATAATAAAAAAAAAAGCCTGGGCTTCAAACCCCCTTATTAATCATTAACGATGGATTTAGCTCAGTTTTAACTGAAGACGAAGATGTTCTCACAGCGTCCATCAGCCACAGACTGCCTGAAACATCACTTCCAGTTTCTGGCTCATGTCTCAGTTTGTTACTAACACAGCTGATGTCCACAAAATTAAAGGAACGGGAATAAAATAGCAAAGCACAAAATGTACCGAAAACAACAGCAGACGTTTGGCAGCGTTAGTCCCAATTTATGTTTAATTTTACTGAGTTTTATTAAATGTTATGTTTATTCAGATTTGATTTGATTCACTTTTGACTCAGTCAGAGATAGTATAATTATCTTTTATCTTGGGTGCGCTGTTAAAAGAACCCTCTAACCCTTGTAAATTAAAAATATTTAACTCCATATTATTTGATTATCTTTGCAATTAAAAACTCAGTGTAAACTAGCCATGTATAAAAACAAAGCTGACACTTGTGAGACGTCATCAGAGGTGTGAGCATCACAGCAGATGTCTTTGTGTCAAAGTAACTGAGGATAAAACAGATTTTCCTGGCCTGGCTTTTTATAGCAGATAACCTTAAAAATATTCTGCAGTAGAACAAAAACGGAAGAAATCCATGAATCAACATTTGAACATTACCTGATGCTGCTGAAGTGACGCAGAGCAAAGTTACAGAGGTTTGATTGGAGACACAGAGTTTTGCAATTTGTCAAATTTAAATTTCTTCGATACTGAGCAGCAGAAATGAGGCTTTCTCGTCAGAAGTCAAAACAGTGACTGACAGCACTACACACGCAACAGTACACTGGTGTGTGATAAGCTTTATTTCCGATTTGAGAGAAAAACTTTATATTTCAGCTTGTGATGATTCTGTTCTCTCTGTGATTACAGGAGCTGCCCTCAGATTCAGACCTCAGCACCTCCCAGTGACAGCAGACAGATCCTCCAACATGTTCACATGTTAACTGCAAAATTAACTGATGAAAACAGAACCTTCCTCGCTGTCGCAGGAAGCGTGAGCACTGCCACTTTCAACTCTCTGGACAGCAAACGCAGCAGCTGCAGCGACACTTGCATGCCTTTGCTGTTGCCTGGAGGACCTCCGTGAAGGTTGGGGGTGGTCTCCCTTGTCCATCCGGTGGAGAGTCAGGGGGAGCTGTGTCAGCAAGGGACACAGCACCTCCAGTGGTCTCGTCCAGTGTTCAGCCTGGTCCTGCAGCAGGTTGAGCTGTCCTTGGTGCGCCGTTGCCTGCTCCTGATCCGGCGGCTAGCTCTGCCGCTGTTCTTGCCAGCGTTTCCTCTGGCTCATGCGTTTGCAGGCCATCATCCCACGACTGGGATTTGGCATCACTTATGACAAAGAACCCGGTGCACACAGTGTTACAAGGTAAAGTCGTGTTTATTTGCAGTTGGTTTTTAACTAGTTTAATTCTTAGCAGCTGTCCAGCTGCACAACACACAGTTCTTCTCTGTTCTCCAACTGTCTTCATGCCCTGGCGTCCTGCTCATATAGAATAGAGTAGAATAGAATAGACCTTTATTATCATTTTACATGTAAAACGAAATTGTGGGAAAATATATAGAAACATAATTAGATGCTGTGTGGGTCAGCCGCTGGTGTCGCCACTGCTCCAACCCTCCTTTTTACAGATGATGTGCTTCTGTTGACTTCATCAGGTGCTGGCCTCCAGCTCACACTGGAGCGGTTCGCGGCTGAGTGTGAAGCGGTGGGAATGAGAATCAGCACCGCCAAGTCTCAGGTCATGGTCCTCAGTCAGAGAAGGGCGAAGAGCCCACTTCAGGTCACGGACGAGTTACTGTCCCAAGTGGAGGAGTTTAAGTAATTCGAAGTCTTGTTTACGAGTGTGGAAAGAGGGGAGCAGTTTGTTGTATCAGGCTGTAAACATGTTTCTGCAGTGAAGTTGGACTGTAACGGCTTAACACTGGAGTTTATGGTGACTGACTCCCTTTAGGAATGCCAAGTTAAGAAAGGTTAACCTTTACTTTAAAAGCTATTAGGATCTACTTCACACATTAATACAGAAATACACAGAAGGCTGAAAAAATCACAAATATACTGGGGCTTTCCCCACTTTGGTTTAGTTTTTAAAATAAGGAACCAAACAACAGAGACGAGTAGCAAACAGTTGATTTATTCATCTGAATCATACAACAATGATTTCATCTTAAAGGTTTTAAAATGCAGAACAAGTCAATACAAACTCATGCAAAGCTTCACTGCAATGGCTGAAGAAGAAAAAAAATGAGGCTTTCCTCATCTCAGCTCAAACTGAGAGCAAACAACTCGTAATGAAAGCTCATGCTCGGGCGCTTCAGTGTCCGCCTAAGAAAAGCACATTATTAAAAAAAACAAAAACAAAACAACAGCAGGACTTGGAGAGCGCTTTGTCCTCAACGTTGCCCTGAAATAAGATGCTGCACAGAATAAAATATGGAAGAGAAAGGAGCTCCATCTGACCTCTGACCTCATCAGAGGAAGAATAAAGTGAGATTTGATCAAATGGAAGCGGCTGTGCTTAAAAGCTCAAAGTACCATTAATTTAAAAAAAAACACACATCTTACTACCCGCATCTGTGTTGCTATCTTACTCCGGGGCTCTGGCCCACCTCCTGAATATCTCCTTTTGGAGGTTTATCGCCCAACTGGGAGGAAAACCCTGGACTAAACAGTGTTGAACGTCTGGAAAGACATCTAGAATACCTGCTGAGCCTCCTGCCACCACAGCCTGAATTCAGATAAATGGAAGAGAAAGGATGGATGGCCCTTTAAGCCTTATCTAGCTGCTTGATGAGCGACGCACTCACTGCATTCTTCTAATCGGCAGGTGTCGCTCAGTAGAAGACATGAAAACAGGAAGCAGAGAAATTGTGGAGTTTTTTGTTTGTTTTGTTTTTCATAAAGTGATCTGAATCCCTACACTCCCTTGCTGGCAGTACTTATCGCAAGTTCTACTTCCCTACACCCTATGACAGACTCTTGTGTTCCACACATCAGGACCTACTTTTTATTCCTAAACCTGGAGCAGACTTCTCTCTGAGATTTGGGTTCAATAATAACTGCCAGATAAATCTAACATGAACACCGATTAACATATAAAGAACTGTTTTCTGTTTAAGATTTAACAAAACCAAAGATAATTTAAATTTAAATTTTGTTTCGAGAATCTACTTTAAATTACATTAGTGTCCATCTTCTGTAAGTGGATACACTAAAAGGCAGGAACAGGAAGAAGCCCTTTTTGCACAGGAAGGTGAAAAACAAATGGAGCTTCTGGTTTAGATCAGGCAGAGACAACCCAATCTTCAAGGTTCTGAAGGTAAACAATAAACAAACTTGTCTAATTCTCTGGTTTCTGGTCTGATCTGCTCACTAAAACAGGAAACAGCATCTGACTGAGGTCAGAGGTCAGGGTTTGGGGAAAGTTTCCATTGGTTGGGGGGGGGTGTCATTAAGACTCGACCTCACAGTCTGTGCAGAACTCACACTCACACATCCACACACACTCACATGAACAGTTCATGCTGTAATAAATAAAAACATCCAGAGCATCTATAAAGTCCAACGTTAGAATATATATATTTATATATGTTTCTATATGTGGCTGTGTTTAAATATATTTATAAGTAGCTTTGATAGAATCATGTACATTTCAAAAGAAGCAGAGCTCCATTCAAAAGTGCTGCAGCTGAATTTAAACATTCACACGTCCCTTCGATCCCTCATATAAAAAACAAAATATAACGACAAAGAGCAGTGAATTATGGGACAAATTAACAGAAAAAAAAAAACCCACACTTGGATGTTGCCCTGAGCTGTGCCTCCCAGAAGGGACCTTTCTCAGCGTGCTTCCTCGTGAAAACAACACGCTCTGCCTTAACTTTAGGTCCACGTCTCCTTTGACCGTGGCCAAAGGCGTTTGCTGTCGATTGTTATGTAAAGGAAAACTCAAACTGCACATTTGTTGGGAGAAGCGCCTGATGGAGGATAAATTTCAGTCTGGCAGTGTGAGGAAGCGTTTTTTTTTTTTATTCACCGCACTTTACTGAAAATAATAAATAAATATAAAGGTAAACAAATGCAGTGCGGTCAATATTAACAGGGATACATTTACTCAGCAATTAATCTGAGGATTGTTTTTTTTTCTGTTTTTACTAGAAAAAAAAAGCAGCTTGATTTATTTTATTACAAAAACAGTTCATTTTTCTATCAGTGAACACACTGATCAGTTAAATTCCTGATATCATCTTCAGTTTGTTTATACAGACTGAAAGCTCAATGATTGTCCTGTTAGATGAGGAGTAAGAATAGACCGCCTAATCTCCCTACAAGACACTGCTCAGGGCAAAGAACCAAGCCCACGTAGGCTGAGCTGCTTTCGAACGGAGCGCTTCAAGCTGCAGACAGACAGCTACATTCAACAGGAGAGAAGACATAGACAGATAGACAGATAGATAGATAGATAGATAGAGTTGGCGTGGGGTAAGGCATCTCTCCGTCACTGTCCTTCTCTCCGTCCGTCGTTTCCTCGTTTGGTTTTTCTCTTTTTACACATCAAAGTAAACCTGCTGAACTTTCGTTCTCGCCATCATCCCTCTCTCTCTGCTGGGGGAGATGAAAAAAGGTTGAAATGGTTTAGGTGGTCAGTCCTCTCCTCTCCAGCTCCCTCGTCTGCTTCAGCTCTTTGATCCTGCAAAAATATATTTAAAACTAAATTCGAGCTGAGAGAAAATATTATTATTTCTGTTATTTTTATTTTAAAAACCCTCCTGTGACCTGTGTCTGCAGCGACGCAGAAACCTCATGATCTTCCGGGCCGCCTGGTCCTGTTTCTTCGTCAGAAACGACCCCCTTAATGAGAGAAAATATCTGTGATCAGTGTGTGTCTCTAAGCTTCAGAACTCAAGAGATCTATCTGAAATACAAACTCAAATGAAACCCTCAATGAGTCCAGTTGATGTCTTACCTACATCTCGGTGTCTTAATGTTTCCGACACCATTGGGCCACTCTGCAGTCAATTTGATCAATTGTTCTCTGCTCTCTGGCTCTGTACCCAGGTGCTCTAAATGCTCTTATTCAGCTCTGCTAAAAAGGTCTCAAGCTACAGACTCATCTCGAAACTTCCTATCGTAATCAGGTTTCAGGAAGTTACACTCGAAAGGAACTGCTCTCCTTAGAGTCACAAATGATGTATTTATGGCTGTGGATAGGGTGAGTGCAAGGTTTTCTACTCGCACTATTAAGTTCTCACATATCACCCCAATGTTAGTCTTAGCACTGGCTTGCGGTTAGGTACAGATATCAGTTTAAAATCCTCACTCTTATTTTTATGGCCTTAAGTTATGTTGTTTTTGTGTGATGTATTTTTAAGTTCCCTGAAAAGCACTTTGTAATACATTGTTTTCTTAAACAGTGCTATATAAATAAATTTGACTTACAACCGACGAACTAAATCTGTGTTTAAAGAGAACTGTGTTACATTAACCTTCATTGGTGGAAATGAAGGCAGCACTGAGTCAAGGTTGCAGCTGATCTTCTCCTGCTCAAACTAACTGTCATACTGCACGAACAAGAGATAAATCTTAGGGAACAATTTATTATCTCGTGGGAAAAAGATAATAAAATTATTGTCAAGATACTAATTTGATAATCTTGAAGGAAACAAGTTATCATCCTCGGGGAACAAGGTATTATATTTACAGAAGATTTCACGTTATTTTCTTGTGTAAAACAAGTTAATAATTTATGACTTCAAGATACATAACATGCGGGATAATATTCTAAAGTAACAAGTTATCATGGTGGTTACTTTCTTGAAGGAACTAGTTATTATCCTAAGGGAACAAGTTACGATTCTGCGGGAAGTTAGCTGTTATTCTGAAAGAGATTATTCTGAGTGAACCAGTTTTTATCTTGAGAGAAATTTTTTTATCCTGAGCAAATGTAATTGTTGCGTTATGAGTGAACAAGTTACCCTTTAGAGGGAACATTTTACAATTTTGTGGGTTAAAGTTAAGAAAAAAAGTTATTTTTTCGTGTGAAACAAGTTAACAACCTATGTCCACAAGATGTTCAACACGTTGGTTAATATTCCAAAGGAGAAAGTTATCATGTCATCATTAATCAAGTTTTCTTTTGAGTGTACAAATTTTTATGTTTGTTTTTTTTTGTAACGAACAAGCTATAACAAACTTGTTCCCTCAAGCTATTATCTTGAGGGAACACGTTTTTACTGTGTGTGAACAAATTCCCTTTTTGAATGAAAAAGTTATCTTGAGTGAATAAGTTATTGACTTGTTTTAATAAATGATTTATTTCAGGGCTAAGTTGTATTTCTCTGAAGGAACAAATTAGTAATTGAAAGGAAAAAGGAGGAACTTTTTTAGAGAGAACAAATTTTTATCTTTTGGAGTTGAGAGCTCAGTTGGTGTAACTGTCATTACACCAACTGAGAACATGTTTTTTTCTTCGGGGTAGAAATTATTTATATCACTGTATACATTTTTTCCTCATTTTCTTGAGGAAACAATTTGTAATCATAATGAAACAGTTTTTGTCCTTTTAGTAAAGTATTATACTTACAGGATACTCGTCATGTGGAAAACGGCTACTGTCTTGTTGGAAGAGCACACTGTCTTACATTGTTATTACTATATTATTTTTTTGTAGACAGAAATTAATGTCTTCTTCCCTCGAGATCATAACTTGCTTCCACCAGCTTTATTACGTTGTTTCAGGAGTGATAAGGTCTTACTTGATCTTGGGGTTGTGGGTGGCGGTGCCTCTCGGTGCCTGTTTGAGCCTCTCATACTCCTTGTAGCTGCGGTAGTACTGCTGGATGAGGACGGCGGCCCGTCGGCTCTGCTGGAAACGCTTCTGCTCGTAGTACGACCTGAACTTGGACTGGATCAAGATGGCTGCCTGGGTCATCTTCTTATAGAGAGCGTACTGAGGGAGCAAACACAGTGTTAGAGTCTTTACAGAAGAAACCGTGTTTAGAGAAAGTGACAAAGAAATGATCCATCATCTGTTTGATGTCGCCACTCTGGTGAACCTGAAGTCCCGTAGCTCAACACAGTTCAGGTTTTTCTGTTTTACATTTCATCCTGATCTATTTAACCTCTGAGCAGAGTAAGGAAATCTGGTTCATTCAGGAAAACTAATCCAGCATTCAGAACGTATACCTCTTCGTTGTGCTGGAACTAAAACTTAATGTGAAATGCTTTTTCTTTCTGAGCATTGCTAGCTGCTTACTTTTCAGATGGGGGGAATTCAAAGACTAAATCAAAGATTTCACAACATCTTTTTTAAGAAAATGCAGGACATGAACTGGATTTAATCTCAGGTTAACTTTCATAGTAAAAGTTTCTCCCACTATGAACGCAATCTCCGGATGAACAAAATCAACTTTCTAGGATCATCTTATGTTGTTTTTGCCACTAAAAAAAGGGACATATTTGCTGTTTTACCTTCTCAAAACTGATCATTTTAACTTTTCTTTGTCACTTGACCATAAAGTTGTTATCTTTGATTGCTGGACACCAACAGGTACACCTGTGAAGAGTTATTCAATAGACAAACTGAAGCACGATTTGGGAATTTAATGAGCAGCTGCTGCCCTACATGAACATTTTTAATGTGGTTTTCCAGGTTTGGGCCTCTCAGTTCATTGAAGTTCCAGCTTTTGGTGACCTTTAGTTATTAAATGAGAACTGGAACAGTGATTTAAGATAAAGTGACGTCAGTAAGCTCGAGGTACAGTGGTCCCTCGCTATAACACCGTTCACCTTTCGCAGCCTCGCTGTTTTGCAGATTTTGTTTTTGTGCAATTTTGTATGCTGCTGTTTTTGATCAGCTGTTAATCAATCTGGTGCCGTGTCTCCTGTACAGTACAGAATGCGTTCAGCTTGTCAAATTCACATAAAACTTTGAGCTTTAGCAGTGTGACTCTGAAGTGCTGTACTGTATGATTGTAAGTTTTCTCCCCAACAAACACAACAGTGCTGACGAAGTTTTGCACCGTCAAGGGCAACCGCGGGTGTCTTTATAAGACCAGTATTCTATAATACTGGTCTTATTTTTCTATGAAGCTTTGAACTTTGAGTGTTTAAACAAGAGAGAAAAGTATTAAAATGTTCATGCCTGTCTGAGAAAAGTGTATAAAGTGTGTAGCGAGGAGTTTTGCAGCCTTAAAACATCTATAATAATAGTAAAAAATAAAGTTGACTACTTCGTGGATTTCACCTATTGCGGGTTATTTTTAGAAAGTAACTCCCGCGATAAACGAGGGACCGCTGTATATGGATACGTTACTGACTGCTGTGGTTAAACAGTGAGCCACACACCAGCACACACACAGGGCAATGTACTGACTACACATCACTACGTCTACTGTCAGCCATATTACCTTCAGAGCTATCCATGTTAGCTAGCCAGAGAAAGAGAGAGAGAGACATGGTAAAGAGACATGGCAGGTTAGTTCAGTGTTAGTGAAGCTCGAGACAAACTCAAACAGCTCAGCACACACACACACAAACGCACACCTGTTTGTACTTCCGGTAGCATCTCTGTATGACGGCTGCAGCCATGTCCTGCTGCTCCTTTAACCGCCGACCCTGAAAATAAAGAAACACTATTAAAATTCCTGGGACTGAACTGTTGGAAATAAACCAGAGCTAGATAACAGTAGATGGATGGATGAATATTATCTCACACAGATGGACTTTCCTTATAAGCATTTGGGAATTTGCACTTGAATGTGTGACACAGTGACCTCTGTATGAAGTTGGTCCTGATGTACATTTCCTCTGATATGCTTTAGTAAATCTGACCGCAGACATCCTGTGTATATGATGTGGATGTTATAAATACTGAGGGCATTTCTTTCTTTCCTAGCAGACACAAATTGGATAAAGCGCAGTGGCAAATACACAACATTTTTGGTGCTGAGCAGGTCCAAACGCCTTGCTAACAGAGAAAGGTTTTAACCATGGTTATCTCTGAATGGGGTTTTAGGATTTGTTGACATACCAATACACAGAAAGTCTAGCTATGTTGAACTAGTTTTGTAGTCACACTCTTCAGGTCCTATTAAAAAATAAAACTTTGAAGTCATCCCCGTCTCATTCTCCAAAGTCTGGGGCTAAATTCAGCTGGGGGAGAAGGTAGGGAACTACCGGAGTAGATTATGGGGCGGAACTGTGATCTTGACTAAACTTAGGTTTCCCAGAAGAGGATTACAGCTCGCCCCACACTAGAAGGACACCTTTATTGCTAACATTGCTTGCTCCCTCACTTCCCGTAACGCTGTGTGCACCTTGTATCTCCTGAAGGCGTTCTGTATGATCCTGGCGGCCTCGTAAAGCTCCCTCTGCTCGCCGTCCGTCAGCGTCAGCAGGGCAAAATCTCGCTCCATCTTCCCGTTGGCTGAGGCGTTGAGGAATTCTGCCCATGCTGCAGAAGAGGGAGGGCGGAGCCTCTGGAGGGCTAAAGCGCTGAGTGGCGAGGGGGGGCACACCCGCCTGCAAGCACATGTGCACACATTTCCATGATGTTTTTTTTCTAACTGTTACACTTTTCCAACATATTTTGGGGCAGGGCTTACCTGGGCGCGGAGTGTGCGTGGGTGTCGACCGTTTCCAGGTATGTAGCTAGCCAGGTGTCCTGTATGGCCGGGTTGTCCCACCTTTCTCGGAGAGGTGAATCCGCTCCCCTGGGGAAATCCTCCTGTTTGATTCGCTCTGGGGTTGCCTCAATGATTTGCTCTGCTAGCGTTGCCATGTCAACCTGTTGCGTGGGAATGATAACCATAGCAACAGTGAGATGTTTTCATTAAATACATAAAAAAAATTTGTCTGTCCTAAACGGAAATTAAATTTTGGGACCTGCAGCACTTCCTCCTCCAGGTATGCCTCCTCCTCGCCTTCGTTCTCGGCGTTCTCGCTGTAGCTCAGCAGCTGCTCCTCCAGTGTGGCATGCGTCCGCCGCCCGCTTGCCGTGTGTGTGTATGACTGAGCGTGGCCGGGAGAGGCGCTCTCATAGTCCATGAGGTGAAGGGGGGAGTCTCTGGAACCGCCGGGGTTCAAACCTGCGAGATCAACATTGAGGATCAGTGACCTCACCAGGGATGTTGGCGAATTACAGATGAATTATCGCTAACGTTACCTGTGCTGAAATTGGTGTTTGTCTCCTCCCCCCACATGGACACGAGAGGGAGGGAGGAGGGGGAGGGAGGGGAGACAGACAGTGAGGAAGAGGAGGAAGGAGACGAAGGGGAAGAGGGTGATGTCTCCATGGGGGCGGGACCGCTGGAATAAGCGGAGCTGGGGGAGGGTGAGGAGGGGTCGCTTGGGGAGGGGAGACTGCTGGAAGAGCTCAGACCTGGGGGGGAGAATGCATACTGTTAGAGCCAATCAGAGAGACAGAATCAGGTCACATGACAGGTGTAAGCGTTACCTGTATCTGGGCTGGTAGAGAGTGGGGACAACGGCGGCTGCGGTGTGTGCATGTCTGCTGGAGGCGTGTGCACGTCTCTGGACACCACGTTAGCGAGCGCGCGCTGCATGTGCAGCTCCTCCAGCGCTGTGGCGAGGCGAGTATGTCCTCGAGAGCGAGCAACGGCGAGCGGCAAGCGTCCCAGCGAATCGGGGATGCCCAGAGCCAGACTGTTCCAGCTGTACAGGAGCTCCGCTGCCCTCTGGTGGCCCAGCGCACACGCCCACATCTGGAATACACGTGACACAGGGGTGAGGGAAGCAGCAACCAGATGTTGGCGTGACAACCCTGACACATGACAGTTGTGTACAGAAAACCAACTGGATCAAAATTAGTCAACTTTCCCTGCCGCCATGAGTCACTATAACTGACGTTTCTTCATCTTAACTTTCTTGCCATTCACCTATGGGACTTTAGAGATTGAAGTTGCCCATTAAATCCTTTTATCTAAGCATAAAAGTTGATCTTAAGTTTGTCCTACATAGAATTCAGGGATATGGTTGGTGTTTGAGCATCACAGTTGCTCTTTAAAGATTAAAGTTGCTCTTTGATGGTGGACAAGATTTTTTAATTCTTCTTTATGTTGCTGATTGTTGCAGTTAGAGGAAATTGGTTAAGTTTCCTAAATTACTTGTAAGGATTTAAGTTCATTTTTACCAACTAATCACTTTTGTTCAATTTCATTTATGAGGATGGAAGATGCTCTCTATCCAAAAAGTGAATACATTTTCTTTGATTCACTCTTTATGAATTAAGGACTGCTCTTCAACATTTGTTGAAAACTAAAGTTGTCTTTTAAGTTGCTCATGTGACGCTCTCTGCGTTACTCGTAGAAGATGGAAGCTGACCGTCAGTTGCAACTCAGCTAGCAATACAACCGCAAGTAATGCAACAGGATGCAAGTTGCTCTTTAGAGATTTAATTTGCTGTTTTAAGGCAGAAGTTCCTCTTCTTGGTATAATGTTGAAATATGAAATGATGAACTTTGACCCTATTGGCTTACCGCTAATATCTGTAAGTGTGTGTGTGTGTGCGTGCTTACCAGTGGCGTGCAGGAGAAGTGGTCAACATTCAGCGGATCCACTTCCTGTTCCAGGTCCAGACTGTCACTGTTTACATTCCTGTGAAAAGCAACGACGATGTCAACAAAGCAACAACAACCGCAGCAACAGCAGAACGAGTGTGTGTGTCTTTACCTCCAGTGTATGAGCGTGTGGATCAGGTGTGTGTATCCCTGTGCAGCAGCCAGGTGGAGCAGCGTCATGCCGCGGTGACGCACTGAGTGATGAAGCCTCTCTCCTCCTCCTCCTCCTCCCCCTGCCCACCGACCCCCCCTCATCATCCGCTCGCACACTCCCACAATCCTCCTCTCGAACCACTGAGATGACTGACACACAGAGACACACACACAGATGAGACAGCTCAATGTCAGCTTTGCCCTTTTTAACCTGCTCTGACCTCACCTGCTACCTGACTTCACAGGGTCATGTGACACTTTAGCCCAATCACAGGGGAGCTCCTTTAGCTTGATAAATGACACTTTATAAATCACCTCCTCCTCCTCCTCCTTCAGCTGGTAGGAAACATTACATTCATACCCTCCTCCCTCCCCTCCAGTTTTCCCTCCGACTCTCCCAGGCATGAACACCTCCCCCTCCCCTTCCTGCGAGGACAAGCAAGGCTAAAAATGACTGACAGCAGAAAGAGAGAGAGAGAGTCTCTGTGATCCACCCAGCTGTCAGTCATCCATCGTGCTCTCAGACAGCTGCAGCACCAACACCACGCTAACCCTCTCTGTAAATAAACTCTGCAGTCTTCAGTTTACGTTTAAGATTTTAATTTTAATTCAAAGTGAGGAAGTCGTTCCCAGGCTGACTGATTACCAGTGGCTCAGGTCAGCGATCAAAGACTCTCAGTCTGCAAAGTTGCCACGACTGAGCTACAACACTGCACAAGTATCTCTTTCTGATGCTCCTCGCGGATAAAAGTTACTCTGACTTGTTCTGTAAATCTTTAAGGAAAAATAAATGCCTCTAAGTTGCCTTTTAGGTATTAGAGTTGCTTTTAAAGTTGTTCTTTTGGTATGGATGTTGGCCTTGAACTTCATCTTTAAGGCTTTGCTCTCCAACGTTTTGCATACAAATATTTCAGCTGCACTTTTTATATTCTTCAAGGATTTAAAGTGCCGTTAAAGTTGTTGATCATGTTGTTCTTCATGAACACTCTTTGGTTCTGAGAAAGTACTGAAGGTGCTCTTAAGCAATAAAGGATTAGTGTTAAAGAACAACTTTAATCCACTTCCAGTTTAATCCACTTAAAGCCTGTTAAGTTTAATTTTCTCTTTAAGGAATGAAGTTGGTTTTGAAGCAGCTGTTTGAACTGAGTTGTTGTTAAAGTTTTAAAGTTGCTCTTGACTCTTCAGTTTAAGTTGCTCTCTACACAACTTATAACAATGTAAAGTTTCACAGCTGTCCAGCAAGTTTCTGTCTATGTATTAAAGTTGCTTTTAAACAATGGAAGTTTCTCTCTAAGTATAAAGATTTCCCTTTAAAGATCTAGCAAGAAACTGTAGCCTAAAGACTTAACGTCTTTAATTTGTTCTGTTAGGAATCAAAGCTGATCTTTAAGCAATAAAGCTGCTGTCAAAGAGTCCAGGTGTTGTTAGAGTTTCAAAGTTGCACTTTAGGATGAAAATTGCTCTTCAAGTTACTGTTTAGGCATTAAAGCTCCTGTTAAAGGCTTGAAGTTGCCCCTTCTGTTGCTCGTTTGGGTTGCTGGTGAAGCTCCTTAAGCACAGTTCAGTGTAGTTTAGTTGCTGTGTGTCCAGCTGTCCAGACAACGTGATTTTTAATTTTTAGGATCAGTGGAAACACAGCCAGCAGACTTAAATGAAAGTGCCCCCATGGTAGCGCCTCGCCTGAGCGTGGACACACAAACATCTGTTTGCACAGCTGCCTGGAAGATGTGCACAGCTGCGTAACAGCCGGGGGACGAGAGGGTTAACAGGACCTCCCTGAGCAGCTCTTCTTTCTGAAGACAACAGCAGATTGTTTCAGTTAAGGTCAAGTGTCTCTCTGTCACAGCGAGGCTATTTTAACTCGACTGTGGCGTCTGCCAAATTCCCATGACATCAGAGGGAGGGCGAGAGGGGTGGAGGGAGGTTCAGCAGAGGTCACACCGTTTGTTCTTCACAGGATCCAGCTGTACGCACTTGCTGTGAGGCCTCTGCTGCAGTCTGATCAGTTTAGAGGACAATCCATCCAAGTTTCAGTCTGAGTGACTTTCAAAATAAAAGTTTAGCTGAACTGCTTTCAGTTAATGTTACTGCTTTCAGAATTGAGCTTCATTTGTCATCTTTTACTCTGTGTTGTAACTTTTTAGAAACTTCATGCTGGTTTTGACAGTTGTTGTTTTTTTTAGCTCCTGGCTTCACGTTGGTACTTTGAAGGAGTCATTTTGAAACACACAGAGTCAAATCCAACACAATCATGACTTGCAGGTAAGGGGCGCTTTTAGGAACGTTTGGTATGAAGCGACCTCAGATGGTTTTCAGATGGTGAACTGATTTTCACTGATTTCTGCCTTTTCTTTGTATCCTCACCTGTTCGTGATCCTCGGGTGGAGGAGGAGGGGGCGTGGCCAGCTGCCTGCCGTGCTGCTGCTGTTGTTGCTGTTGATTTTGCCGTTGGTGCTGCTGTTGGTTGTTGTCGCGGGCCATCTCCGCCATCCTGCGCTCCATCTGCTCCAGCCGCTCGAGGATGGACATCCTGAACTGATTATCTGTGGGAAGATAACATGCATGGTGAAACACCATCATCCATCATCTATAGTTACTAACGCAGTGCTGCAGGATGATTTTTTATTGCAAGACATTAGCATGGCAAAACAAAACGTTACAATATTTAGAGGTTATTTTAGACGTATTTAGACGTCAGTTATTCTTGAAGCCTAAACTGCACAGGGGTGTTACTAATAGGGCTGCTGAGTCACAAAACTTGCATCTAGGATGACTCCCTGGGTCCTACACTTCCCATGATCCACCTGTATCGAGGGTAATCTCTGATAAACTGCAGTTGATTCAACAGCAGAAGGACAAACCGTCAATCGTCGGAGACCTGAAGCTCAGAAAACTGTGTGTGTGTTGACAGCTCTAACCATCAGGCTGCTCTTAAATAACTTTTTAAAGAGCACCTCTTTATCACTCACACACACAAACACACACACAAACACACACACACGGTGTCTCACATGGAAACTATCTCTGACTGACTTCAATCACTCAGCCGCCTGGCACACTGAGTGTGTGTGAAGGAAATAAAAGCAGAGTCCCTAATATAGCCTGATACACTGTGACCTGCCTCACACACACACACGCACGCACACACACACACACACACACACAGGGGACTCCCTGCTTTCTAACAGCTGCTGTGATTATTTTACCCATTACTCTGGATCAACCATCGTCTGTTAACGAGTAAAAGCATCCACAAAGAGGCACAAAGACAAAGAAAACAACGGCTGATTTGGACTGCGTCAGTCTGCAAGTCATGACGTGTTTGAAACTTTGAAAAAACGGTCACAATTTTAAATTCCAAAGAGAAATAATGAGATGATCGATGCTTAATGAAGAAGAAATGATTCATGTTCTGTCCTCGGAGAAAGACAGACGGCACATTAAAGTATTGTAGGTTTTAGATCTAAAATATTTACACATTAAAAGACCTTTTTCTTTTTTCTACAGAACATGTGATGGACGTGGCTTAATAAAGCTTTAATGTGTAAAACTTCTAACAGTTACTTAAAACCACCTGCAGCTCTCATTTTTGTATCTGTTATTAAACACTTGATCAATACAGGTTTACAAAAAGAAAAGTTACCTCTCTGATGACTGTGGGTGGTTGCCGTGGTTACCGGGCAACCACGTAACCATGACAACCATCACATTAAAAACACACGCGCACACACACTCTCTCTTAGGTTGGTCCTACCGACACCATCCTGCTGCCGAGTGTCCATCGTCTTTCTGTCTGTGGGCAACTGACTTCAGGTGAGGAGCATGCTGGGTACGCTGTGATGTCACAGGATAAGTCTACACACGATCCTAATGTGTGCAGTGACACACAAAGACACGCATGCCATGAGGAGACAGACTGAGTGGCGGTATGAGGATCAGAGAGAGAGAGAGAGAGAGCAGGCAGGACGTCCAAACACTGCAGAAAGGCATGCTGGGAAACCCACAGAGAGAGAAGGGGAGGGGAAGGGGGGAGGCTGATAGAGTGTCTCCACTGACTGTGTGACATTCCTGAAAGTGAGACGGAAACCCTCGACAGACAGACAGCTGAGGCCAGACAGCTGCCCTCTCACTCTGACCACAACAACCAACTGAGCTGAAAAAAAGATGCTGCAGCTTTTCTGATGTCCACCAGAGGCCCAGCAAGTGAGTAAGTGTGAGTAAGTCCAACTTTACAGTAGAGACAACTATGTCTCTGTGTCAAAAAAACAGGAGTACACGTATATAACAGCCTCTAAATGTCTGACCTGAATCATTTATAACCAAAATCAGAGGATCCGACAGAGATCACAGTGAGTAACAAACACCAGAATGAAGCAACACAGTGTGTCGTGGAGTTCCACAGGGCTCTATTACTGATCCGCTATTTATTTTTCAAATTACATCATCTTGTTTGTTTGCCCCTAACAATGTATAGGGGGTGGATTTTTTTTAACATGCCACATGTTAAAGTTATGATAATTCATTATTAAGGGTGTGACCTTTTTGACTGACAGGTGGCTGTAGCTGTTAGCTGTCTGCTTGGCCTCACCTCAGCAAATCGGAAACCTGGACTGGGCCTCTAGAACTTGTTCGTGCTGTTGGAGCCCTTTGAACAATGTTTAATCCAATTATCTGACAAATAATATGACTGCTGCGCGGTTAAATGTACAGTCCAAAAATTCTAATTTCAGTGAGTGAAACTGAAGGATTTTATTTTAACATATTGATTAGCATGGATCTGATTTTTAAGGTACCTAGCATTAGCTGATAACATGGTAACTTCTGGCTGCATAAAAATGAGCCGATCACAGTCGGCTGCATCGATGCAACATGTGGCTTTATCTTTAGGAGGTGGATCTCAGCTTACAGTGCTGAATGCGGCATGCAGGATTAATTTATACAAATAAAACAAAGGGGAAATTTCCCATCCTCTTTCTCAATAATCAACTGTCACTGATGACAGAATTCCTAATAGGAAGTGCCACAATGTTTTCACAGCAGTAGACATCTAGGAATAAACATTAGAACATAAATCCCAATCAGCCTCATTGTGATGAACACAAATGTGATAGACAGCAGAAATTTAAATAAAAGTTCACTGCAAGATGATAAACTGCTTGTTGAGGTTTGACTAACAGCAGCCATCTGAAGGGAGCCACATGGTGAAGCCAGCAGAGTTAATTCAAAGCTCTGGTAACTCGTGATTTGATGGTTCTGAAGGGATCAGCGAGGAAAATTAGTTAGAAATTTTCCTGGTTTTACCTTTGATGAAACAGATACATTGTTCAATCTTCTGTAGAGACTTTTACCCAGTTAAACCAACAACAACTCACTGATGATGTTTAATAAAGATACTGATTACAGTGAAGGTAAACACTGGTCTGAATCAACTATTGGACACTGCTGCCCTCTTGTGGACGAGCAACTGTGTCAAAGCCTGACTATGGCAGAGAATCAAAGTATCAATCACTGATTCGTCTGATCTATATCCCAATCACTGAACAGTAGTTCCTCCACTTTAAACCTTTTTACTACACGTCACATTCATAGAACACTTTAGTGCTTTTGCCTTTAAATGCTTTCAAACCATCAGCATTCTGACTAACAGGCAATTTGCTTCTGACCCCCTGAGCCACACCTCAGTGTAACATGAACCGGGGATCACATTAGACAAATGTGTAAATCACTACACTTCAGAGAGACTGAACCCAAAATGCTAAAGGACCAATGACAACAAAAATACTGTCGCTCACAGACTGGTTGGTAGTCACATTTTTAACATTTTGGCTGTCTTTGCGTTGTAGGTAAGATTAAGGAGGTTAACCTCTGATGGGACACGTAGCCTGGTGGATAATCTTCCTGGGAATGTAGGATTTCTCACTAAACAAGGAGCGAGAATACTTCCAGATATTTGACAGCGTTTTGACTTTTTATCCCTTTGTTCTCTTAAGTCTAGTTTTCCTTTGTTGGTGAAGTAAAAGACAACACTTCCTTATTTTCAGTTGTGGGTTTGTGGTTGTTCTTCAGGATCACAGGAACAAACTGGGATTTGGGAAAACGCGAGTATTTGTGAAAAAACCTAAATCACTAAATTTGGTTTTAATACTGGACTAAGCTTGAAGAACTGTATGTGACCTCTGAACTGTGTGTGTGGTTGAGTTTACTTGACTTAAGTGACTTTTTGATGTTTTGTAGGATTTGGTTTTCATTGGTTGATTTCACTGATACATACTGCCCTCTGTTCACACATCTCTACCTGTTAAAAGAAAATAGAATCGTCGGTTCTGACCCATCAGGATCTGTAAATTCTGTTTCATCTCTCAGAACCGGCCCAGCCCACTTCCAGTTTTGTTATTTGTCATGTGTATGTGGTGACAGTGAGGCAGGAAATCTGACCGTCCAGCGAGAGCCAGTCGAGCTGAGAGCTGGGCAGAGAGCTGGCGTTCCTCGCTCTGTACTCGAAAAGGACCGAAGAAGAAACCGACCCTCCGGACTCCAGAACCTGCAGACAGACCAGTCCAGCCTCGTGGGCTGAAAGATGGGAGACAGAGGAGAGTAGGTCAGGTCACAATCAGCGGAGTCAGGCTGGAAGAGGAAAATCTGTGGGAGCGTACCGGGGCAGTAGCAGCGCAGCACCCCAGGCTGGATCAGCGAGGCGGGGACGGTGCTCTGATCAAACACGCACGAGTACCGACCCGACGGCTCACTCCATGGACCCGTTATCAGCACCTTCACTCCTCCCTGCAAAGGACGAGACAAGGTGAGCTGCTGGCAATGAAGATTTAAGTTTTTTGTTTGGCTGGATGAACTCATGAGTTTATAATACAAAAAAGTTTGTGTTCAAGAATCATTTAATGCCATCTTTCTCTCAGTGAAAAAAAAATGAAACAAAAAATTCTTTAGTCGAGAGACAAGTAAGTACACAAAGAAAAAAACATCATGTCGGGTGGGAGCCTTGAACTCCTGAACTCACTCTCTCTGCAGGTTGCTTATAATGCGTGATTTTTACTTCTCTGATAAACCAACGACGTGGCCTGAACAAATATCCGTTACCACAAGAAGCAGCGGGAAGGAACTGAATAGGCCAGTCACAGTCGGCTACATCGATGCACCATGTAGTTTTTATAGGCATCAGGATTACTCCTTTGTAGAGACTTTTAGCCAGTTGAATCAATACAAGCTCACCGACGATGTTTGATAATGACACTGGCTACAGTGAAGGTAGAGACTGGTCTCAATCAGCTGTTGGTCTCTGCTGCCCTCTTGTGGACGAGCATCTGAACTCCACCCTGCCCACAGCAGAGTAGCTCAGAGTATCAATCACTGACTCGTCTGACCAGCATCCGATCAACCTGACTCTAATTCCTTCACTGTAAACCCTCTGACTGATTTATTGGCGATTAATTACCTCAGGGTACGACCACTCTGGGGAGAAGTCTGTAATGGAGGCAAGGCGTGTGGAAGAGGTGGGCAGCGGGTGAGGAAAAGGGAGGAATGAGGAGGAAGGTGAGGGCTGGGGAGGAACGACGTAACGGACCCCTGCCGGGAACAGGGCAGGGCTTGGCACGGCGGAGACAGCTGCGGAGGTATGAGTCGCAACCGGATTGGCCTCTTCAGTCATGAGGTCAGAGATGAGGTCAGGAAACTGACTGTCGAAGGAAATGTCAAGCTCCTCCCCTCCCCTCTCACAGGGCTCAGCCTCCTCCTCCAGCTGAGTGTTCATGCAGGTGTCCTCGGAGTCGGAACCCCGCCTACATTCTTCTTTCACCTGGATAGCAGTATCCATGGCGACAGCAGCAGGTGTGGAGTTCATGTTAGCATCACCGTTGGCAAATATTGAAGACTGCTGCTGCAGCACCAGGGGCTGATGGGATGTCTGAGCTAGGGGTGGGGCTTCAGGTGCACACATGGGATTGGCGTGTTGCCCGGGGTTCAACAGATGCTGCTGCTCGTCAGCCTGTCTGTAAGTCTGACTGGCTGGCTGGGAATTCTGGGTCGCCGAACTCTGACACACCAAGAGCAGGGAGGCAGAACTGCTACTTGTCTGTTGCCGTGGTGCCAAGCTGGAAGAGGCGTGGCTTGTCTGGAGGGCACAGAAAAAAAAGGGTATGGATGTAGGTGGAGGGATACGAGCTTTTCCAGCAGAAAATAGTCCCCCACTGAAGGACACTTCTTGAAATGAGATCCAGTCATTTCATCAGACAGATGAAGCACGACTCACCTGCAGGAGAGCGAGTTTAGACGGAGGAGCACTGCCTTCATCATCATCATCATCATCTTCACCTCTCCTGTCCTTCACCTCCTCTTCATGCCCACCTGAATCCTCCCTCACTGCCTCCGACTCCCCCAGAGCTCCGAGCTCCAAACAGAGCGGCAGGAGGGGCGGTGCCACCGATGATGTGGGAGACAGCGAAATGGAGAGGGAGGGGGGCAGTGAAGACTGAAGTCGGGGGGAGGAGGAAGGAGAGGCGGAAAGAGGGAGGGCTGAGTCTCTCCTATCCACTTCACAGGAAGATGAGAGGGATGAGAGAGAGGAAGGAGGGGAAACAGAGGAAGGAGGGGTGGAGGTGGGTGAAAGGGAGAGAGCAAGAGGGAGTG